>JANJGN010001601.1:0-124327 GCA_026770705.1 Isurus oxyrinchus
CGCCGCCCTCCCACTCCAGTCCATGCGCCTGCCCTCCAACCCTCAGGGCCCTCGCCCCCCTCACCCTCATTTTAACCTTGCACCGCCCCATCGCTGCAGGTCGGAAGATGGCGGCGGTGGGGGAGGGGTTCTCACTCCCGGGCTCTCCCCGTGTGGAGTGTGGAAAAAGCCCTCCCAGCGCCCCGGGGGTGGGGGGGGTAGGAGATTCAGGTTCAGGTTTCCCGCGCTCCGAGTGCCTCTCAATCCTACCCGCCTCCCCCACCCCCTCGATCCTGTCATGATTGTAGGGGGGATGGGGGGGGGGTCAGCCCCTGAACAGGTTGAGGCAGATGTGCCTGTGCCCTGTGTGGCCCCTCACACCCCCTCACCTTGAGGCCACTTGCACAGTTAAACCCGTCTGCATCCGTCCCTCCTCACCACCCCCACCCACCACCTCCACACACCTTCCGATGCCCCCATAATACTTTCGCCCCCTTCCCTCCTCGTACATTATGTAGGCACGGGAAACCCGCAGGGGCACTGGCGGGGTGCCCTCCGATCTGCCCTCCACACCGTTAGCTCGCCGCTTCCTCACGCCGGGCCGCCATATTTAAACCTCAGCCGCGCGCCCGCTTCTCAATGCTGGTAGCCCAGAGTGGGGTGGGGTGGGGTGGGGGAGACATGCCAGGAAGAGTGCAGCCCCTCCCCCGCTCCCGATTCGGCGACGGACGCCTTCTGGACACCGCGGAGGCTCAACCGCGATATCCTCTACCCCCCCCCCCCCAACTCTCCCTCCCCCCCCAGCTCTGGCCGCAGGAGGCCCATCGGTCTCACCCACTCCGGTCTGGGAGGCGATGGCAGAGGCTGGTCAGTGCCAACGCTGCACCGCAAGAGGTTGGCCATCCAGGGCAGAGAGAGAGAGAGAGGATGCATGTTCTCACCCGTATGCCACCCATCTCGTCGCTCTAAACTCAGCACGCCCACCAGCCTGTCACACACTGGTTGGCATCTCGCTCCCTGCCAGCTCAAGGGGCATCACCACTCACTCTCTCTCCCACTCGCGCACGCACCCTCACATCTCCACCTGGCCTCGTCGAACCTTAGAACACCACAGCACAGAAAAACAGGCCATTCGGCCCTTCTAGTCTGTGCCGAAATATTATTCCGCTAATCCCATTGACCTGCACCCAGTCCGTAACCCTCCAGACCTCTCCCATCCATGTATCTATCCGATTTATTCTTAAACTTAAGAGTGAGCCTGCATTTACCACGTCAGATGGTAGCTCGTTCCACACTCTCACCGCTCTCTGAGTGAAGAAGTTCCCCCTAATGTTCCCCTTTCACCCTAAAGCCATGTCCTCTCGTGTTTATCTCTCTTAATCTAAGTGGAAAGAGCCTACTCGCATTTACTCTGTCAATACCCCTCATAATTTTGCAAACTTCTATCAAATTTCCCCTCATCCTTCTACACTGCAAGGAATAAAGTCCTAACCTGTTTAATCTTTCCCTGTAACTCAACTCCTTAAGACCCGGCAACATCCTAGTAAATCTTCTCCGCACTCTCTCAATCTTACTGATATCCTTCCTGTATTCTCCTCACCCCATCCAGGGCTCCACTATACGCCCGGCACGCTTCTCACTAGGGCCAGCACCCCCCACCCCCCTCCCTGCGCCCTCACTCACGCGGCCCTCTCCGCCCGCCTTCCCAGCAGGGCGCAATCAACGGGAGGGATTCCAGGCCGGAGGTGGCGTGTGGAGGGACGTAACGCTCCGGGGCATCTTCCGAGGTTTTGCGTTGCTTGAGTATGCGGAAACGCTTCAGGGGGTGCCCGACTCTGAGCCTGTCGAAGGAGCTGCTGCTGCCCTGGGCGCGCCACTTGCCCTGTGCGCCCCGCCCCCCCCACTCCCAGGGGGAGGCGATGGCGTAGCGGTGTGGTCGCCGGCCTAGTAACCGGTGGGGGGGGGGGGCTTAACACCTCCCAGGTTCAGATCCCGTCACAGTGGAATTTAAATGCAGCTAAAAAAAAATCACGAAACCATTGACGATTGTTATAAAAATTTCACCCGGTTCCCTAAGGGAAAGGAAATCTGCCCTCCTTCCCCAGTCTGGCTGACGTGTGATTCTTAAATGCCCTCTGAACAAGGGCAATTGGGGATGGGCAATAAATGCTGGGCCAAGCCGGTGATGCCCACATGCTGTAAATGAATAAAAACGAAATAGCAGACCGAGGCGTGTGACGTTATGACAATGCTCTGTGCCCGGCTCTCAGGAGAGTGGTACTTGTCTTTATTCTTATACCTGGTATCCGTAACACTGAGGTTTTGTGTGGAAATTGAATGATCAGGAAGTGAAAAGGTAACTTTTGTCAGAAACGTATCGGCCGTGATTGAATGGCGGGGCAGACTCGATGGGCCGAACGGCCTAATTTCTGCTCCTATGTCTTATGGACGGGGGCAAGGTCATGACCTTGCAAGGGTCAACACTGAAGCATTTCTTCATGCAGTGACCCGCCCGTTCTGGCCGCTCATGTCAGTCCGTAAGAGAGGCCGGAGTTTTTAGCTCGGCGGGCGGGACCAGGAGAGGGTCAGGGAGCACCACCACCCCCCCCCCCCCCCCCCCCCCAACCCTCGCCCCCGATTCAGGGCCGGACTTTCATTTCACCCTCGCCCGCGATAAGGCTCGCCCAGCGTGAAACGCGGGCTGCAGCGCCGCCTGTGGGTGGGCGGGAGGAGAGGGTGGGGGGAGGGGGTGGGGGACAGGGTGGGGCTTCGAGCGAGATGGGGGAGGAGGGTGGGTGAGGGGGGGTCGAGTGAGGGGGGGTTCGAGCGAGGGGACGGGGGGTCAAGCGAGGGAGGGGAGGCAGGCGTGCGAGGGGGGGGCAGGTGAGCAGGGGACTCAGTGCATGGGTGTAGGAAGAGCACAGGAACTGCCTCTGGGAGATGAAGATATATAAAAAATATAAAGCACTTTTTAAAAAAATAGGCCCCCGCTCATGTGACTCTGTCAAATGTGCCTGGGGTGTAGGGGGATATGTTAGAAATTAGAATGAAATTTAAAAAACATTTTTTAACGATGGATCGAAATCCTCCTTCCCTAATGGAGCCCCAACTCTGCAGCCCATTAAAAACCACTCCACCCCACCCCCCACAACTTACCGTTGGTCCGGTAGGTGGACACGTGCCTGTGAACGTGGTGCTGCCTGTGAAACATGCGCTGAGTACCATTAGGGCTGTCCTATGCAAGGTAGGTGAACGAACCTCGAAGCACTGAGTGAAATGCGGGTCGCCAGGTGCGTGTCGCCAGGTGCGTGTCGCCAGGTGTGTGTCGCCAGGTGTGTGTCGCCAGGTCGCGTGTCGCCAGGTGTGTGTCGTCAGGTGCATGTCGCCAGGTGCGTCTCACCAGGTGTGTGTTGTCAGGTGTGTGTCGCCAGGTGTGTGTCGCCAGGTGTGTGTCAGGTGCATGTCGCCAGGTGCGTCTCACCACGTGTGTGTCGTCAGGTGCGTGTCGCCAAGTGCGTGTCGCCAGGTGCATGTCACCAGGTGCGTGTCACCAGGTGCGTGTCGCCAGTTGCATGTCACCAGGTGTGTGTCGGCAGGTGTGTGTCGCCAGGTGCGTGTCGCCAGGTGCGTGTCGCCAGGTGTGTGTCGCCAGGTGTGTGTCGCCAGGTCGCGTGTCGCCAGGTGTGTGTCGTCAGGTGCATGTCGCCAGGTGCGTCTCACCAGGTGTGTGTTGTCAGGTGTGTGTCGCCAGGTGTGTGTCGCCAGGTGTGTGTCAGGTGCATGTCGCCAGGTGCGTCTCACCACGTGTGTGTCGTCAGGTGCGTGTCGCCAGGTGCGTGTCGCCAGGTGCATGTCACCAGGTGCGTGTCACCAGGTGCGTGTCGCCAGTTGCATGTCACCAGGTGTGTGTCGGCAGGTGTGTGTCGCCAGGTGCGAGTCGTCAGGTGCGTGTCACCAGGTCACGTGTCGCCAGGTGTGTGTCGTCAGGTGCGTGTCACCAGGTGCGTCTCACCAGGTGTGTGTCATCAGGTGTGTGTCACCAGGTGCGTGTCACTAGGTGCGTGTCACCAGGTGCGTGTCACCAGGTGCGTGTCGCCAGGTGTGTGTCGCCAGGTGTGTGTTGCCTACAGGCTGTTGTGACATGGCAAGTGATGCATGCCAGGAGGACCAAACCCACAAAGCCTGGAAACTTGGCCACGCTAACACGACGGTTTTGCAATTTGTATTGATTACGAGAAGATTTGTGCACTGAGTTCAGAAATAATGAGTCCGCTATCGCCTTTCGAGATTTTAAAGACTAAATTAAAATTTAAATAGCAAGCCAGCAAGTTTACCACAGCACCCGCTCAACAGTGGAATTCCAAAGGCTTTCCTCCACCTTTGGTTACTGGACACAGCAGACTTCTGCAAAAGAGGCTGGAGACTTTCCCATGGTCATCTTAGGTCTTACATGGCCCCGCAACATAGCCTTACGCTGTCTTTATATATGTTTCTGTCTCTTTAATCTGTAAATTCCATTGTTCTGTAGGTCTTTGGAAATGTACTTTTCCCATAATATAACAATCTTTCATGTTGCCAATATGCTCAGTACCTTTGGGAAAAATAAGCCCACTGCTTGGCCCTGCATATCTGGTTAGTTGTAGACATCCCATTATCCCTTTGAAACCCAAACAACGGCCAAACTTATTTAAAATGCAAATTCCCTTCACACTTTGCAAGCTGCCCTCACCCATGTTTACTCATTATTATTTCAAGTGCCTTTTATCCCTAACAAAGACAGAAAATGCTGTAAAAACACTCAGCAGGTCGGACAGCATCTGTGGAGAGAGAAGCAGAGTTAACATTTTGAACCTGCATGGCTCTTATTCAGAACGAGTAATAGATGGCCCTTTTGGGGGTGGTTGGTGGGGGAGGGGGCAGTCGTGGGAATAAAGGATAGAAAGTGGGATAAGAAAGAGAGGATAAAAATAAAAATGAATAGATAAAAAAGGGATTAAGAAAGGGGTGAAGATAGAGGAGAGAGTTCATTGTCTGAAGTTGTTGAACTCAATGTCAAGTCCGGAAGGCTGTAAAGTGCCTAGTCGGAAGATGAGGTGTTGTTCCTCCAGTTTGCGTTGGGCTTCACTGGAACAATGCAGCAGGTCAAGGACGGACATGTGGGCAAGAGAGCAGGGTGGAGTGTTAAAATGGCAAGCGACAGGGAGGTTTGGGTCATTCTTGCGGACAGACTGAAGGGAGTTCTGCAAAGCGGTCACCCAGTCTGAGTTTGGTCTCCCCAATATAGAGGAAACCGCATTGGGAGCAGCGAATGCAGTAGACTAAGTTGGGGGAAATGCAAGTGAAATGCTGCTTCACTTGAAAGGAGTGTTTGGGCCCTTGGACGGTGAGGAGAGGGGAAGTAAAGGGGCAGGTGTTGCACCTTCTGCAGTTGCATGGGAAGGTGCCGTGTGAAGGACCGAGGTGTTGGGGGTGATGGAGGAGTGGACCAGGGTGTCCCAGAGAGAATGGTCCCTACAGAATACTGGGTGAGGGGTAGATGTGTTTGGTGGTGGCATCATGCTGGAGTTGGTGGAAATGGCGGAGGATGATCCTTTGAATGCGGAGGCTGGTGGAGTGATAAGTGAGGACAAGGGGGACCCTATCGTGTTTCTGGGAGGGAGGAGAAGGCATGAGGGCGGGTGCGCGGGAGATGGGCCGGACACGGTTGAGGGCCCTGTCAATCACCGTGGGTGGAAAACCTCGGTTAAGGAAGAAGGAGGACATGTCAGAGGAACTGTTTTTGAAGGTAGCATCATCGGAACAGATGTGACGGAGGTGAAGGAACTGGGAGAATGGGATGGAGTCCTTATAGGAAGCGGGGTGTGAGGAGCTGTAGTCGAGGTAGCTGTGGGAGTCGGTTGGCTTGTAATGGATATTGGTGGACAGTCTATCACCAGAGATTGAGACAGAGAGGTCAAGGAAGGGAAGGGAAGTGTTGGAAATGTGAAGGTGATGGAGGGGTGGGAATTGGAAGCAAAATTAATAAATTTTTCCAGGTCCAGACGAGAGCATGAAGCGGCACCGAAGTAATCATCGATGTACCGGAGAAAGAGTTGTGGGAGGGGGTTGGAGTAGGACTGGAACAAGGAATGTTCCACATACCCCATAAAGAGACAGGCATAGCTGGGGCCCATGCGGGTACCCATAGCCACACCTTTTATTTGGAGGAAGTGAAACAAGTTTAGGAAGAAATTGTTCAGTGCGAGAAATTGGAGGGGAAGTTGAAGATGACGTTTACCCCTTTTACCCCGATTTTTACCCTTCTGATGATTTCAAGCGTGCAGACTATCTGACCTGAATTCAATTAAATCGCGCAGACAGAACCATCTACACTCACATCCATAAACCTACTTTACGATAAACCACAATAATATCATGAAAATAATATTAGTTTCATGACAATATCGTGGTGAAACACATCGTTCTAGTTTACAAGCTGGAGTGCTGACCCAGTGGGTGGGGTGAATCTGGCAAGGATCGCTTTTCACAAGATGCAAGGAGATTGAAATGACAGTCCCAATGTGCCACAATGGGAAATGTACCCCGCTATCGAAGGCTGCGGCGCACAATCCCGAACTGATTTTACCACACCGTAAATCCGATTTTTGGCCACCTCGCGATATTTTCCACTCCCGCCCGCCTTGATGCTTGCCAGTGGCTCTGGTCGAAATTCATTGTTCAACCTAGGAGATAGGTGTTGGCTATTAGCGCCTCCACAGGTACGACCAGTTTCAATGGCTCTCTCTCTGTTAAAAGTCTGGGCTGGGGAGGCAAGACCATCTCCTGCTCCCTTATTTCATTGATTGCAATGGGTCCAGACGATGATAGGTGTGATATTCCACAAGGATGAGTGTCGAGCATTTTAATTACTGTTGGAAGCATCCAGAACTGTAGCCAACTTGCAAATCATGTGACCTGTGGCAGCCATGTTTTTGGTCCAACAAAGTTCATTTTTTTTTTTAATAAGCAGAGTCACGTTTGATTTACACAGTTTATGATATATTTTATGTCTTACGGACATGACATGAGGAGAAGAGGAGTGTGTAAGGTGTGGGAAGAGCTAGAGAGGGAAGCTCGGAGGAGAAATGGCCACAGTAGTTCCTTTTTATTTAGTCATAGGAAGCGGGCGTCACTGGTTAGGCCAGCATTTATTGCCCATCCCTAACTGGCCTTGTTCAGGGGGCATCCACATTGCTGTGGGTCAGGAGTCACATGTAGGCCAGACCATCTGCCCTGGCAGGGATTTGAACCTGGGTTCCCCCTAAGATTACTAGCCCAGCGACAATACCACCAGTCCATCACCTTCCCCCTGGATGTGGTTAAATGGAGATAGTCAACCAGGCCACAACGAAATGGCCGCCCTAACCTGCCTTTCATTGAGATTCAGGGAGTCGGCGACTCATGAAGACCCCCAGGATTTCATTCCGCAAGGTTCCACCTCTTCTGTTTTAGCACGTCCCAACAGAAGAAAAGTGTTTTAATTGTGTAAAGCACGCTTGCAAGTCCCTGTTAAAGGTTCCACGCGCAGAAACTGATAGTTAACTTGCTTCGAATTATGTGCCAGGGGGAGTTGTCCCGCTATCGCCAGCCACAATGTCGGATCGATGGATGGTCTGTGAGGCACAATGAGCTGTCTCAAGCTTCGTCACCGAGATGGGAATGTGTCTCGGCCACTGCCGCAGGAGAGCTGGGAGGGTTGGGTTTCGTGGGAGGCAAGGTGGAGGGGCCCAGGGTGGGTGTTGGCATAACGGTCAAAGGGGAGGTGGCAGGGATCAGTCAGAGAGAAACCGCAGAGGGATTGGGAGCCGCAGGGAAAGGATCCTGAACTGATTGAAGAGGGGGGGTGGGTGGGAGAGGGAGGAAAGGAGACGACGGAAGACTTGGAGGTCAGAGGGAGGATAGCAGGCCTGAGCTTAGTGTATGAACAGTGTGGCTTGGCCCAAGTTGCAGATTGGCATGAAATGGAATTAAAGGGGGACTGAGAGACCAGGAGTGGGCAAAGGCTTCAGTCGTAATGTGCATGTGAGGGAGAGAGGGAGGGAGAGAGAAAGAGAGGGGAGAAGGAGAGGAGAGACAGAGAGAGGGAAAGAGAGAGGGAGGGGGAGAGAGAGAGGAAAGAGGGAGAGAGAGAAAGAGAGGGAAGAGGGTGAGGGGGAGACAGAGAGAGGGAAAGAGAGAGGGAGGGGGGAGAGACAGAGAAGAGAGAGAGGGGAGAGGGAGAGAGGGAGAGAGAGAGAGACAGAGACCGAGAGGGAGGGAGAGATGGAAAGAGAGGGGGGACAGGGAGAGGAGGAGAGAGGGAGAGAGGGAGAAAGAAAGAGAGACAGGGAGAGAGAGGGGGGAGAGGGGAGACAGAGAGAGGCGGAGAGAGAGAGAGAGTGGGAGAGGGAGAGAGGGAGAAATGGAGAGAGGGAATGGGAGAGACAGACAGAGAGGGAGAGGAGGAGAGAGTGATCGGGAGACAGAGTTAGATGGGGGAGAGAGCTGGGGGAGCGGACAGAGGAGAGGGAGAGGGAGGGATGGAGAGGGAGGGGAGAGAGAAGCAGAAAGAAAGAGACAGAGAGAGAGGAAGAGGGACAGGGAGAGGGGGAGAAAGAGAGAGGGAAAGAGATAGGGGGAGGGACAGAGAGAGAGTGAGGGAGAGGGAGAGGGACAGAAACAGAGAGAGGCAGGAAGAGAAAGAGGGAGGGAGGGGGGAGAGGGAGGGAGAGAAAGAGAGAGAAAGGGAGAGTGAAAGGGGGAGAGGGCGAGAGAGAGGGAGAGCAATAGAGAGAGGGAGAGGGGGGAGAGAGAGGGAAAGGGAGAGAGAGAGGGAGAGAGAGGGAGAGGGAGGGAGAGATAGAGAGGAAGAGGGAGAGGAAGAGGGAGAGAGGGAGAGAGGGGGAGACGGAGAGGGAGAGCATGAAGGCGTGTGAAGAAATCAGTCACATCCTAAAACACTGTAACCCTGATGTGCAGCCCTCCCTCGGTGCTGGGAGTGCCGGCCTGGGTTGTGGGGCTCGAGTCTCTGGAGGGGGGAACTGGAACCTGTGACACTCTGACCCAGAGGCGAGAGGCGACAAAGAGAACGGCCTGGCTCTTGCTCGATAGGGAACCCGCTCCACTCTCCCTCTCGTCACACTCAGCAAGATCAAACCCCAAACCTCGAGGCCCAGCCCCAGCCCTAGGGCTGTTACTGGTGGTCACCAATGGAGCAATAAGAAATACCAGACCGGGAGTAAAAAATACCAGAGGAATTGTGGGGGTGGGGAGGGGTGTGGAGGGTGGTGGACAGGCCAGCGATTCCCATTGGCTGCTTTTGGGGGTGGAAGTGCGTGTGGCCAACCATTGACCTTGCAGGATGTTTAACATGGTGGTTGCTCCAGCCCAGCAGCGATTATCTTTCAGGCTGGCTGACTCACACAACCCGCACCCTTGTTCGTTGGCAGGGTGCCCCGTCTCCTGCAATCATTCAGGAATGCCCGAGGGTGTGGCTGGGCACAGTTCCAGGCCACAGAGCCCGCGCCCACTTCCCAGCGTTCCCAACATGATTCCAGTCAGACAGGTTACGCAAGGTCAGTCACGCCACAGCGCCAGGGGAAGATGGAAGATCAAATCCCTTTGCTCCGGGCTGGAGAAGGGGGGAGGGTCGGGGGGGGGGGGGGGGGGGGGGGGGGGGGGGGGGGGGGGGGGGGGTGCGAGAAAGCCTAAAAGGACACCAGGTCTTAACTGTCGGGAGGGGCTGAGCAGGCCGGTGCCCATTTCTCGAGATAAAAGGAGCTGAAGGGCTGATCTGGTCGAGATCATTAAAATTCCGGGAGGGGTTCGATAGGGTCGACGTGGAGAAGATGAGCAGGAGTGGGGGAGGAAATGGTGGGCACCAGGGAGGCCAGAACCAGGAGGCCATCAAGACAGATGGTCCTCAAGGTCTCTTGGCCGAAGAGGGCGTTGGCACCATGAAGGTGGAATGGATTGGCCCGTCCAGACTGGAAAGGCACTGCAGGGGTGTGCTGAGGCCTCCAGCGGTGTGGCGGGCCAGGAAACTCTCCCTGCTCTCACCATCAGCCTGCAGGGGAATGGGAAGGGTTTATTCCATGACAATGAACCTGATTGGCCACGTTATTCACAAATCTTCTCCGATCATCGAACACCAGGGTGGCATCGAAAAACAGAGATTGTGGCCCTGGGGACACTGCCCTCTGCCACATCAAAAAAATACATTCGATAAAATTCAGAAACAAATGCAACAGGGAATTAAATAAAGCTGCTTTATACCGTCCTCAACACTCCCAGGACAGGTACAGCACGGGGTTTAGACACAGAGTAAAGCTCCCACTACACTGTCCTCATCAAACACTCCCAGGACAGGTACAGCACGGGGTTAGATACAGAGTAAAGCGCCCTCTACACTGTCCCCATCAAACACTCCCAGGACAGGTACAGCACGGGGTTACATACAGAGTAAAGCTCCCTCTACACTGTCCCCATCAAACAAGCCCAGGACAGGTACAGCACGGGGTTAGATACAGAGTAAAGCGCCCTCTACACTGTCCCCTACAAACACGCCCAGGACAGGTACAGCATGGGGTTAGATACAGAGTAAACTCCCTCAACACTGTCCCCATCAAACAGTGCCAGGGCAGAAACAGCACGGGGTTAGATACAGAGTAAAGTTCCCACTACACTGTCCCCATCAAACACTCTCAGGACAGGTACTGCACGGGGTTAGATACAGAGTAAAGTTCCCTCTACACTGTCCCCATCAAACACTCCAAGAAAAGGTACAGCAATGGGTTAGATACAGTGTAAATCTCTCTCTGCACTGTCCACATCAAACAATCCCAGGACAGGTAAGGCACGGGGTTAGATACAGAGCAAAGCTCCCTCTACACAGTCCCCATCAAAACTGCCAGGACAGGTAAAGCACAGGGTTAGATACATAGTACAGCTCCGTCCACACTGTTTCTATTAAATATTCCCATGACAAGTACCACACGGGGTTGGATAAAGAGCAAAGCTCCCTATATAGTGTTCCAATAAAACACTCCCAGGACAGGCACAGCACGGGGTTAGATACTGAGTAAAGCTCCCTCTGCACTGTCCCCATCAAACACTCCCCGGAAAGGTACAGCATGGGCATAGATACAGAGTAAAACTGTACCTACACTGTCCTCATGAAACACTCCCAGGGCAGGTACAGCATCGGGTTAGATTAAGAGTAAAGCTCCCTCTACACTGTCCCCATCAAACAGTCCCAGGGCAGAAACAGCACGGGGTTAGATAGAGAGTAAAGCTCCCTCTACAGTGTCCCCATCAAACACTCCCAGGACAGGTACAGCACGGGGTTAGATACAGAGTAAAGCTCCCTCTACAGTGTCCCCATCAAATGTTCCGAGGACAGGTACAGCACGGGGTTAGATACAGAGTAAAGCTCCCTATACACTGTCCCCATCAAAAACACACCCGGAACAGGCAAGGCACACGGTTAGATATACAGTAAAGCACCCTCTCAAGTGCCCCCATCAAACACTCCCAGGACAGGTACAGCACGGGGTTAGATACAGAGTAAAGCTCTCTCTACACTGTCCCTATCAAACACTCCCAGGACTGGTACAGCACGGGGTTAGATACAGAGTAAAGCTCCCTCTACACTGTCCCCATCAAACACTCCCAGGACTGGTACAGCACGGGGTTAGATACAGAGTAAAACTCCCGCTACACTGTCCCCATCAAACACTCCCCGGACAGGTACAGCACAGGGTTAGATACAGAGTAAAGCTCCTTCTACACTGTCCCCATCAAAAACACACCCGGAACAGGCAAGGCACACGGTTAGATATACAGTAAAGCACCCTCTCAAGTGCCCCCATCAAACACTCACAGGGCAGGTAAAGCACGGGGTTAGATACATAGTAAAGCTCCCTCTACGCTGTCCCCATCAAATGATCCGAGGACAGGTACAGCACGGGGTTAGATACAGAGTAAAGCTCCCTCTACACTGTCACCATCAAACACTCCCAGGGCAGGTACAGCACGGGGTTAGATACAGAGTAAACTCCCTCTACACTGTCCCCATCAAACACGCCCAGGACAGGTACAGCACAGGGCTAGATACAGAGTAAACTCCCTCTACACTGTCCCCATCAAACAGTCCCAGGGCAGAAACAGCACGGGGTTAGATACAGAGTAAAGTTCCCACTACACTGTCCCCATCAAACACTCCCAGGACAGGTACCGCACGGGGTTAGATACAGAGCAAAGTTCCCTCTACACTGTCCCCATCAAACACTTCAAGGAAAGGTACAGCAATGGGTTAGATACAGTGTAAATCTCTCTCTGCACTGTCCACATCAAACAATCCCAGGACAGGTAAGGCACGGGGTTAGATACAGAGCAAAGCTCCCTCTACACAGTCCCCATCAAAACTGCCAGGACAGGTAAAGCACAGGGTTAGATACATAGTACAGCTCCGTCCACACTGTTTCTATTAAATATTCCCATGACAAGTACCACACGGGGTTTGATAAAGAGCAAAGCTCCCTATATAGTGTTCCAATAAAACACTCCCAGGACTGGCACAGCACGGGGTTAGATACTGAGTAAAGCTCCCTCTGCAATGTCCCCATCAAACACTCCCCGGAAAGGTACAGCATGGGCATAGATACAGAGTAAAACTGTACCTACACTGTCCTCATGAAACACTCCCAGGGCAGGTACAGCATCAGGTTAGATTAAGAGTAAAGCTCCCTCTACACTGTCCCCATCAAACAGTCCCAGGGCAGAAACAGCACGGGGTTAGATAGAGAGTAAAGTTCCCACTACACTGTCCCCATCAAACACTCCCAGGACAGGTACAGCACGGGGTTAGATGCGGAGTAAAGCTCCCTCTACACTGTCCCCATCAAACACTCCCAGGAGAGGTACAGCACGGGGTTAGATACAGAGTAAAGCTTCCTCTAAACTCTCCGCATCAACACTCCCAGGACAGGTACAGCATGGGGTTAGATACAGAGTAAAGCTCCCTCTACACTGTCACCATCAAACACTCCCAGGACAGGGACAGCACGGGGTTAGATACAGAGTAAACTCCCTCTACACTGTCCCCATCAAATAGTCCCAGGGCAGAAACAGCACGGGGTTAGATACAGAGTAAAGTTCCCTCTACACTGTCCCCATCAAACACTCCAAGGAAAGGTCCAGCAATGGGTTAGATACCGTGTAAATCTCTCTCTGCACTGTCCACATCAAACAATCCCAGGACAGGTAAGGCACGGGGTTAGATACAGAGCAACGCTCCCTCTACACAGTCCCCAACAAAACTGCCAGGACAGGTAAAGCACAGGGTTAGATACAGAGTAAAACTCCCGCTACATTGTCCCCATCAAACACTCCCCGGACAGGTACAGCACAGGGTTAGATACAGAGTAAAGCTCCTTCTACACTGTCCCCATCAAAAACACACCCGGAACAGGCAAGGCACACGGTTAGATATACAGTAAAGCACCCTCTCAAGTGCCCCCATCAAACACTCACAGGGCAGGTAAAGCACGGGGTTAGATACATAGTAAAGCTCCCTCTACACTGTCCCCATCAAATGATCCGAGGACAGGTACAGCACGGGGTGAGATACAGAGTAAAGCTCCCTATACACTGTCCCCATCAAAAACAGACCAGGAACAGGCAAGGCACACGGTTAGATATACAGTAAAGCACCCTCTCAAGTGCCCCCATCAAACACTCCCAGGGCAGGTACAGCACGGGGTTAGATACAGAGTAAAGCTCCCTCTACACTGTCCCCATGAAACACTCCCAGGACTGGTACAGCACCGGGTTAGATACAGAGTAAAACTCCCGCTACACTGTCCCCATCAAACATACCCCGGACAGGTACAGCACAGGGTTAGATACAGAGTAAAGCTCCTTCTACACTGTCCCCATCAAAAACACACCCGGAACAGGCAAGGCACACGGTTAGATATACAGTAAAGCACCCTCTCAAGTGCCCCCATCAAACACTCACAGGGCAGGTAAAGCACGAGGTTAGATACATAGTAAAGCTCCCTCTACACTGTCCCCATCAAATGATCCGAGGACAGGTACAGCACGGGGTTAGATACAGAGTAAAGCTCCCTCTACACTGTCACCATCAAACACTCCCAGGACAGGTACAGCACGGGGGTTAGATACAGAGTAATGCTCCCTCTACACTGTCACCAACAAACACTCCCAGGGCAGGTACAGCACGGGGTTAGATACAGAGTAAACTCCCTCTACACTGTCCCCATCAAACACGCCCAGGACAGGTACAGCACAGGGTTAGATACAGAGTAAACTCCCTCTACACTGTCCCCATCAAACAGTCCCAGGGCAGAAACAGCACGGGGTTAGATACAGAGTAAAGTTCCCACGACACTGTCCCCATCAAACACTCCCAGGACAGGTACCGCACGGGGTTAGATACAGAGTAAAGTTCCCTCTACACTGTCCCCATCAAACACTCCAAGGAAAGGTACAGCAATGGGTGAGATACAGTGTAAATCTCTCTCTGCACTGTCCACATCAAACACTCCCAGGACAGGTAAGGCACGGGTTTAGATACAGAGCAAAGCTCCCTCTACACAGTCCCCATCAAAACTGCCAGGACAGGTAAAGCACAGGGTTAGATACATAGTACAGCTCCGTCCACACTGTTTCTGTCAAATATTCCCATGACAAGTACCACACGGGGTTTGATAAAGAGCAAAGCTCCCTATATAGTGTTCCAATAAAACACTCCCAGGACTGGCACAGCACGGGGTTAGATACTGAGTAAAGCTCCCTCTGCACTGTCCCCATCAAACACTCCCGGAAAGGTACAGCATGGGCATAGATACAGAGTAAAACTGTACCTACACTGTCCTCATGAAACACTCCCAGGGCAGGTACAGCATCAGGTTAGATTAAGAGTAAAGCTCCCTCTACACTGTCCCCATCAAACAGTCCCAGGGCAGAAACAGCACGGGGTTAGATAGAGAGTAAAGTTCCCACTACACTGTCCCCATCAAACACTCCCTGGACAGGTACAGCACGGGGTTAGATACAGAGTAAAGCTCCCTCTACAGTGTCCCCATCAAATGTTCCGAGGACAGGTACAGCACGGGGTTAGATACAGAGTAAAGCTCCCTATACACTGTCCCCATCAAAAACACACCCGGAACAGGCAAGGCACACGGTTAGATATACAGTAAAGCACCCTCTCCAATGCCCCATCAAACACTCCCAGGACAGGTACAGCACGGGGTTAGATACAGAGGACAGCTTCCTCTAAACTCTCCGCATCAACACTCCCAGGACAGATACAGCACGGGGTTAGATACAGAGTAAAGCTCCCTCTACACTGTCCCCATCAAATGTTCCGAGGACAGGTACAGCACGGGGTTAGATACAGAGTAAAGCTCCCTCTACACTGTCACCATCAAATGTTCCGAGGACAGGTACAGCACGGGGTTAGATACAGAGCAAAGCTCCCTCTACACTGTCCCCATCAAACACTCCCAGGGTAGAAACAGCACTGGGTTAGATAGAGAGTAAAGCTCCCTCAACACTGTCCCCATCAAACACTCCCAGGACAGATACAGCACGGGGTTAGATACAGAGTAAAGCTCCCACTACACTGTCCCCATCAAACACTCCCAGGACAGGTAGAGCACGGGGTTAGATACAGAGTAAATCTCCCACTACACTGTCCCCATCAAACACTCCCAGGACAGGTAGAGCACGGGGTTAGATACAGACTAAAGCTCCCTCTACACTGTCCCCATCAAACACTCCCAGGACAGGTACAGCACCTTGTGAGATGCAGTGTAAACCTCTTTCTACACCGTCCCCATCAAACACTGCCCGGACAAGTACAGGATGGGGTTAGATACAGCGTAAAGCTCCCTCTACACTGTCCCCATCAAAAACACCCTCGAGAGGTACAGCACGGGGTTGGATACAGAGTAAACCACCCTCTACACTGTTCCCATCAAACACTCCCAGGACAGGTACAGAACAGGGTTGGATACAGAGTAAAACTCCCTCTACACTGTCCCCATCAAACACTCCCAGGACAGGTACAGCACGGGGTCAGATACAGAATAAAGCTCCATCTACATGGTCCCCATCAAACACTCACAGGACAGGTACAGCACAGGGTTAGATACAGAGTAAAGCTCCCTCTACACTGTCCTCATCAAATGTTCTGAGGACAGGTACAGCACGCGGTTAGACACAGAGCAAAGCTCCCTCTACACTGTCACCATCAAACACTCCCAGGACAGGTACAGCACGGGGGTTAGATACAGAGTAAAGCTCCCTCTACACTGTCACCATCAAACACACTCAGGACAGGTACAGCACGTGGTTAGATACTGAGTAAAGCTCCCTCTGCACTGTCCCCATCAAACACTCCCCGGAAAGGTACAGCATGGGCATAGATACAGAGTAAAACTGTACCTACACTGTCCTCATGAAACACTCCCAGGGCAGGTACAGCATCGGGTTAGATTAAGAGTAAAGCTCCCTCTACACTGTCCCCATCAAACACTCCCAGGACAGGTACAGCACGGGGTTAGATACAGAGGAAAGCTTCCTCTAAACTCTCCGCATCAACACTCCCAGGACAGGTACAGCACGGGGTTAGATACAGAGTAAAGCTCTCTCTACACTGTCCCCATCAAACACTCCCAGGACTGGTAAGGCACGGGTTCAGATACAGAGTAAAGCTCCCTCTACACTGTCCCCATCAAACACTCCCAGGACAGGTACAGCACGGGGTTAGATACAGAGTAAAGCTCCTTCTACACTGTCCCCATCAAAAACACACCCAGAACAGGCAAGGCACACGGTTAGATATACAGTAAAGCACCCTCTCAAGTGCCCCCATCAAACACTCACAGGGCAGGTAAAGCACGGGGTTAGATACATAGTAAAGCTCCCTCTACACTGTCCCCATCAACTGATCCGAGGACAGGTACAGCACGGGGTTAGATACAGAGTAAAGCTCCCTCTACACTGTCACCATCAAACAGTCCCAGGGCAGAAACAGCACGGGGTTAGATACAGAGTAAAGTTCCCACTACACTGTCCCCATCAAACACTCCAAGGAAAGGTACAGCAATGGGTTAGATACAGTGTAAATCTCTCTCTGCACTGTCCACATCAAACACTCCCAGACAGGCAAGGCACGGGGTTAGATACAGAGCGAAGCTCCCTCTACACAGTCCCCATCAAACACTCCCAGGACAGGTAAGGCACGGGGTTAGATACAGAGCAAAGCTCCCTCTACACAGTCCCCATCAAAACTGCCAGGACAGGTAAAGTACAGGGTTAGATACATAGTACAGCTCCGTCCACACTGTTTCTATCAAATATTCCCATGACAAGTACCACACGGGGTTTGATAAAGAGCAAAGCTCCCTATATAGTGTTCCAATAAAACACTCCCAGGACTGGCACAGCACGGGGTGAGATACTGAGTCAAGCTCCCTCTGCACTGTCCCCATCAAACGCTCCCCGGAAAGGTACAGCATGGGCATAGATACAGAGTAAAACTATACCTACACTGTCCTCATGAAACACTCCCAGGACAGGTACAGCACGGGGTTAGATACAGAGTAAAGCTCCCTCTACACTGTCCCCATCAAACACTCCCAGGACAGGTACAGCACGGGGTTAGATACAGAGTAAAACTCCCGCTACACTGTCCCCGTCAAATACTCCCAGGACAGGTACAGCACAGGGTTAGATACAGAGTAAAGCTCCTTCTACACTGTCCCCGTCAAAAGCACACCCAGAACAGGCAAGGCACACGGTTAGATATACAGTAAAGCACCCTCTCAAGTGCCCCCATCAAACACTCACAGGGCAGGTAAAGCACGGGGTTAGATACATAGTAAAGCTCCCTCTACACTGTCCCCATCAAATGATCCGAGGACAGGTACAGCACGGGGTTAGATACAGAGTAAAGCTCCGTCTACACTGTCACCGTCAAACACTCCCAGGACAGGTACAGCACGGGGTTAGATACAGAGTAAAGCTCCCTCTGCACCGTCCCCATCAAACACGCCCAGCACAGGTACAGCACGGGTTTAGATACAGAGTAAAGTTTCTTCTACATCATCACCAACAAACACTCCCAGGACAGGTACAGCACGGTGTTAGATACAGAGTAAAACCCCCACTACACTGTCCCCAACAAACACTCCCAGGACAGGTACAGCACAGGGTTAGATACAGAGTAAAGCTCCTTCTACACTGTCCCCATCAAAAATACACCCAGAACAGGCAAGGCACACGGTTAGATATTCAGTAAAGCACCCTCTCAAGTGCCCCCATCAAACACTCCCAGGGCAGGTAAAGCACGGGGTTAGATACATAGTAAAGCTCCCTCTACACTGTCCCCATCAACTGATCCGAGGACAGGTACAGCACGGGGTTAGATACAGAGTAAAGCTCCCTCTACACTGTCACCATCAAACACTCCCAGGACAGGTACAGCACGGTGGTTAGATACAGAGTAAAGCTCCGTCTACTCTGTCACCATCAAACACTCCCAGGCCAGGTACAGCACGGGGTTAGATACAGAGTAAACTCCCTCTACAGTGTCCCCATCAAACAGTCCCAGGGCAGAAACAGCACGGGGTTAGATACAGAGTAAAGTTCCCACTACACTGTCCCCATCAAACACTCCCAGGACAGGTAGAGCACGGGGTTAGATGCAGAGTAAAGTTTCCTCTACACTGTCCCCATCAAACACTCCAAGGAAAGGTACAGCAATGGGTTAGATACAGTGTAAATCACTCTCTGCACTGTCCACATCAAACAATCCCAGGACAGGTAAGGCACGGGGTTAGATACAGAGCAAAGCTCCCTCTCCACAGTCCCCATCAAAACTGCCAGGACAGGTAAAGCACAGGGTTAGATACATAGTACAGCTCCGTCCACACTGTTTCTATCAAATATTCCCATGACAAGTACCACACGGGGTTTGATAAAGAGCAAAGCTCCCTATATAGTGTTCCAATAAAACACTCCCAGGACAGGCACAGCACGGGGTTAGATACTGAGTAAAGCTCCCTCTGCACTGTCCCCATCAAACGCTCCCCGGAAAGGTACAGCATGGGCATAGATACAGAGTAAAACTATACCTACACTGTCCTCATGAAACACTCCCAGGGCAGGTACAGCATCGGGTTAGATTGAGAGTAAAGCTCCCTCTACACTGTCCCCATCAAACAGTCCCAGGGCAGAAACAGCAAGGGGTGAGATAGAGAGTAAAGTTCCCACTACACTGTCCCCATCAAACACTCCCAGGACAGGTACAGCACGGGGTTAGATACAGAGTAAATCACCCTCTACACTGTACCCATCAAAAACTCCCAGGACAGGTACAGCACGGGTTTAGATACAGAGGAAAGCTTCCTCTAAACTCTCCACATCAACACTCCCAGGACAGGTACAGCACGGGGTTAGATACAGAGTAAAGCTCCCTCTACAGTGTCCCCATCAAATGTTCCGAGGACAGGTACAGCAAGGGGTTAGATACAGAGTAAAGCTCCCTATACACTGTCCCCATCAAAAATACACCCGGA
Organism: Isurus oxyrinchus; assembly: GCA_026770705.1. NCBI lineage: Eukaryota > Metazoa > Chordata > Chondrichthyes > Lamniformes > Lamnidae > Isurus > Isurus oxyrinchus. The sequence goes on from JANJGN010001601.1 coordinate 19,611, forward strand.
ACAGGCAAGGCACATGGTTAGATATAGAGTAAAGCACCCGCTCAAGTGCCCCCATCAAACACTCCCAGGACAGGTACAGCACGGGGTTAGATACAGAGTAAAGCTCCCTCTACACAGTCCCCATCAAACACTCCCAGGACAGGTACAGCACGGGGTTAGATACAGAGTAAAGCTCCCTCTACACTGTCCCCATCAAACACTCCCAGGACTGGTACAGCATGGGGTTAGATACAGAGTAAAACTCCCGCTACACTGTCCCCATCAAACACTCCCAGGACAGGTACTGCACAGGGTTAGATACAGAGTAAAGCTCCTTCTACACTGTCCCCATCAAAAATACACCCAGAACAGGCAAGGCACACGGTTAGATATACAGTAAAGCACCCTCTCAAGTGCCCCCATCAAACACTCACAGGGCAGGTAAAGCACGGGGTTAGATACATAGTAAAGCTCCCTCTACACTGTCCCCATCAAATGATCCGAGGACAGGTACAGCACTGGGTTAGATACAGAGTAAAGCTCCCTCTACACTGTCACCGTCAAACACTCCCAGGGCAGGTACAGCACGGGGTTAGATACAGAGTAAAGTTCCTTCTACATCGTCCCCAACAAACACTCCCAGGACAGGTACAGCACGGGGTTAGATACAGAGTAAAGCTCCCTCTACACTGTCCCCATCAAACACGCCCAGGACAGGTGCAGCACGGGGTTAGATACAGAGTAAACTCCCTCTACACTGTCCCCATCAAACACTCCCAGGACAGGTAAGGCACGGGGTAAGATACAGAGCAAAGCTCCCTCTACACAGTCCCCATCAAAACTGCCAGGACAGGTAAAGCACAGGGTTAGATACATAGTACAGCTCCGTCCACTATGTTTCTATCAAATATTCCCATGACAAGTACCACACGGGGTTTGATAAAGAGCAAAGCTCCCTATATAGTGTTCCAATAAAACACTCCCAGGACTGGCACAGCACGGGGTTAGATACTGAGTAAAGCTCCCTCTGCACTGTCCCCATCAAACACTCCCCGGAAAGGTATAACATGGGCATAGATACAGAGTAAAACTGTACCTACACTGTCCTCATGAAACACTCCCAGGACAGGTACAGCATCGGGTTAGATTAAGAGTAAAGCTCCCTCTACACTGTCCCCATCAAACAGTCCCAGGGCAGAAACAGCACGGGGTTAGATAGAGAGTAAAGTTCCCACTACACTGTCCCCATCAAACACACCCAGGACAGGTACAGCACGGGGTTAGATACAGAGTAAAGCTCCCTCTACATTGTCCCCATCAAACACTCCCAGGACAGGTACAGCACGGGGTTAGATACAGAGGAAAGCTTCCTCTAAACTCTCCACATCAAACACTCCCAGGACAGGTACAGCACGGGGTTAGATACAGAGTAAAGCTCCCTCTACAGTGTCCCCATCAAATGTTCCGAGGACAGGTACAGCAAGGGGTTAGATACAGAGTAAAGCTCCCTATACACTGTCCCCATCAAAAATACACCCGGAACAGGCAAGGCACATGGTTAGATATACAGTAAAGCACCCGCTCAAGTGCCCCCATCAAACACTCCCAGGACAGGTACAGCACGGGGTTAGATACAGAGTAAAGCTCCCTCTACACTGTCCCCATCAAACACTCCCAGGACTGGTACAGCATGGGGTTAGATACAGAGTAAAACTCCCGCTACACTGTCCCCATCAAACACTCCCAGGACAGGTACTGCACAGGGTTAGATACAGAGTAAAGCTCCCTCTACACTGTCCCCATCAAATGATCCGAGGACAGGTACAGCACTGGGTTAGATACAGAGTAAAGCTCCCTCTACACTGTCACCGTCAAACACTCCCAGGGCAGGTACAGCACGGGTTTAGATACAGAGTAAAGTTCCTTCTACATCGTCCCTAACAAACACTCCCAGGACAGGTACAGCAATGTGTTAGATACAGTGTAAAGCTCTCTCTGCACTGTCCACATCAAACACTCCCAGGACAGGTAAGGCACGGGGTTAGATACAGAGCAAAGCTCCCTCTACACAGCCCCATCAAAACTGCCAGGACAGGTAAAGCACAGGGTTAGATACATAGTACAGCTCCGTCCACAATGTTTCTATCAAATATTCCCATGACAAGTACCACACGGCGTTTGATAAAGAGCAAAGCTCCCTATATAGTGTTCCAATAAAACACTCCCAGGACTGGCACAGCACGGGGTTAGATACAGAGTAAAGCTCCCTCTGCACTGTCCCCATCAAACACTCCCGGGAAAGGTACAGCATGGGCATAGATACAGAGTAAAACTGTACCTACACTGTCCTCATGAAACACTCCCAGGACAGGTACAGCAAGGGGTGAGATACAGAGGAAAGCTTCCTCTAAACTCTCCGCGTCAACACTCCCAGGACAGGTACAGCACGGGGTTAGATACTGAGTAAAGCTCCCTCTACACTGTCCCCATCAAATGTTCCGAGGACAGGTACAGCATGGGGTTAGATACAGAGTAAAGCTCCCTCTACACTGTCACCATCAAATGTTCCGAGGACAGGTACAGCACGGGGTTAGATACAGAGTAAAGCTCCCTCTACACTGTCCCCATCAAACACCCCCAGGCTAGAAACAGCACTGGGTTAGATAGAGAGTAAAGCTCCCTCTACACTGTCCCCATCAAACACTCCCAGGACAGATACAGCACGGGGTTAGATACAGAGTAAAGCTCCCACTACACTGTCCCCATCAAACACTCCCAGGACAGGTAGAGCACGGGGTTAGATACAGAGTAAAGCTCCGTCTACACTGTCCCCATCAAACACTCCCAGGACAGGTAGAGCACGGGATTAGATACAGAGTAAATCTCCCACTACACTGTCCCCATCAAACACTCCCAGGACAGGTAGAGCACGGGGTTAGATACAGAGTAAAGCTCCCTCTACACTGTCCCCATCAAACACTCCCAGGACAGGTACAGCACGGGGTTAGATACAGAGGACAGCTTCCTCTAAACTCTCCGCATCAACACTCCCAGGACAGATACAGCACGGGGTTAGATACAGAGTAAAGCTCCCTCTACACTGTCCCCATCAAATGTTCCGAGGACAGGTACAGCACGGGGTTAGATACAGAGTAAAGCTCCCTCTACACTGTCACCATCAAATGTTCCGAGGACAGGTACAGCACGGGGTTAGATACAGAGTAAAGCTCCCTCTACACTGTCCCCATCAAACACTCCCAGGGTAGAAACAGCACTGGGTTAGATAGAGAGTAAAGCTCCCTCAACACTGTCCCCATCAAACACTCCCAGGACAGATACAGCACGGGGTTAGATACAGAGTAAAGCTCCCACTACACTGTCCCCATCAAACACTCCCAGGACAGGTAGAGCACGGGGTTAGATACAGAGTAAATCTCCCACTACACTGTCCCCATCAAACACTCCCAGGACAGGTAGAGCACGGGGTTAGATACAGACTAAAGCTCCCTCTACACTGTCCCCATCAAACACTCCCAGGACAGGTACAGCACCTTGTGAGATGCAGTGTAAACCTCTTTCTACACCGTCCCCATCAAACACTGCCCGGACAAGTACAGGATGGGGTTAGATACAGCGTAAAGCTCCCTCTACACTGTCCCCATCAAAAACACCCTCGAGAGGTACAGCACGGGGTTGGATACAGAGTAAACCACCCTCTACACTGTCCCCATCAAACACTCCCAGGACAGGTACAGAACAGGGTTGGATACAGAGTAAAACTCCCTCTACACTGTCCCCATCAAACACTCCCAGGACAGGTACAGCACGGGGTCAGATACAGAATAAAGCTCCATCTACACGGTCCCCATCAAACACTCACAGGACAGGTACAGCACAGGGTTAGATACAGAGTAAAGCTCCCTCTACACTGTCCTCATCAAATGTTCTGAGGACAGGTACAGCACGCGGTTAGACACAGAGTAAAGCTCCCTCTACACTGTCCCCATTACATACGCCCAGCACAGGTACAGCATGGGGTTAGTTACAGAGTAAAGCACCCTCTTCACTATCCCCATCAAATATTCCGAGGACAGGTACAGCACGGGGTTAGATACAGAGTAAAGCTCCCTCAACACTGTCCCCATTACACACGCCTAGGACAGGTACAGCACGGGGATAGATATAGAGTGAAACTTGCATTAAATTGTACCCATCAAACTGTCCACATCAAACAATCCCAGGACAGGTACAGCACAGGTTTGATACAGAGTAAAACTCCCTCTACACTGTCCCCATAAAACACTCCCAGGACATGTACAGCACGGGGTCAGATACAGAATAAATTTCCATCTACACTGTCCCCATCAAAAACTCACAGGACAGGTACAGCACGGGGTTAGATACAGAGTAAAGCTCCCTCTACACCATCTCCATCAAACACAAACATGACAGATGTAGCATGGGGTTAGACACAGAGTAAAGCTCCTTTTACACTGTCCCCATCAAACAATCCCAGGACAGGTACAGCACGGGGTAAGATACAAAGAAAATCTCCCTCTTCAATGTCCCTATCAAACACACCCACGACAGATATAGCACGGGGCTAGACACAGAGTAAACCTCCTTTTACACTGTCCCCATCAAACAACCACAGAACAGGTAGAGCAGAGATTTAGATACATAGTAAGTCTCCTTCTACACTGTCCCCATCAAACACTCACAGGACAGGTACAGCACGGGTTTAGATACAGAGTAAAGCTCCCTCTACACCGTCTCCATCAAACACTAACACGACAGATATAGCATGGGGTTAGACACAGAGTAAAGCTCCTTTTACACTGTCCCCATCAAACACTCCCAGGACAGGTACAGCACGGTGTTAGATAAAGAGTAAAGCTCCGTCTACACTGTCCCCATCAAATATTCCCAGGGCAGGTACAGCACCTTGTGAGATGCAGAGTAAACCTTTCTACACCGTCCCCATAAACACTCCCAGGACAGGTACAGCACAGTGTTCGATACAGAGTAAAGCTCTCTCTGAACTCTCCCCGTCAAACACTCCCAAGACAGGTACTGCACAGGGTCAGATAAAGAGTAAAGCTCTCTCTGCACTGTCCCAATAACACACTCCCAGGACTGGTACAGGATGGGGTTGGATACAGAGTAAAGCTCCCTCTACACTGTCCCCATCAAACACTCCCAGGACATGAACAGCACAGGGTTAGATACAGAGTAAAGCTCCTTTTACACTGTCCCCATCAAACAACCTCAGAACAGGTTGAGCAGAGGTTTAGATACAGAGTAATTTTCCTTCTACACTGTCCCCATCGAACAATCGTAGCAGAGGTATAGCACGGGGTTAGATCCAGAGTAAAGCTCCCTCTATACTGTCCCCATCAAACACTCCAAAGACAGATACAGCACGGGGTTAAATAAAGAGTAAAGCTCCCTCTACACAGTCCCATCAAACACTCCCAGGGCAGGTGCAGCACGGGATTAGATATAGAGTAAAGCTCCCTCTACAGAGTCCTCATCAAACAGTTCCAGGACAAGTACAGCACGGGGTCAGATACAGAGTAATGCTCCCTCAACACTGTCCTCATCAAACACTTCCAGGACAAGTACAGCACAGGTTTAGATACAGAGTGAAGCTTCCTCAACACTCTCCATATCAAACACTCCCAGGACAGGTATAGAACGCAGTTAGATACAGAGTAAATCTCCATCTACAATGTCCCTATCAAATACTCCCAGGACAGGTACAGCACGGGGTTAGATACAGAGTAAAGCTCCTTCTACACTGTCCCTATCAAATACTCCCAGGACAGGTACAGCACGGGGTTAGATACAGAGTAAAGCTTCTTCTACAATGTCCCCATCAAAAACACACCTGGAACAGGCAAGGCACATGGTTAGATATAGAGTAAAGCACCCTCTCAAGTGCCCCCATCAAACACTCCCAGGACAGGTACAGCACGGGGTTAGATACAGAGTAAAGCTCCCTCTACACTGTCCCCATTACACACGCCCAGGACAGGTACAGCACGGGGATAGATATAGAGTGAAACTCGCACTTAATTGTACCAATCTAATACTCCCAGGACAGATACAACACGGGGTTAGGTACAGAGTAAAGCTCCCTCTACACTGTCCCCATCAAACACTCCCAGGACAGGTACAGCACGTGGTTAGATACAGAGTAAAGCTTCCTCTACACTGTCCCCATCAAATGTTCCGAGGGCAGGTACAGCACGGGGTTAGACAAAGAGTAAAGCTCCCTCTACACTGTCCCCATTACACACGCCTAGGACAGGTACAGCACGGGGATAGATATAGAGTGAAACTCGCACTACACTGTCCCCATCAAAGACTACCAAGACATGAACAGCACAGGGTTAGATACAGAGTAAAGCTCTCTGTACACTGACCGCATCAAATATTCTTAGGACAGGTACAGCATGGCGTTGGATACAGAGTAAAGCTCCCTCTACACTGTCCCCATCAAACACTCCCAGGACAGGTACAGCATGGGGTCAGATACAGAATAAAGCTCCACCTACACTGTTCCCATCAAACACTCACAGGACAGGTACAGCACGGGTTTAGATACAGAGTAAAGCTCCCTCTACACCGTCCCCATCAAACAATCCAAGGACAGGTACAGCACGGGGTTAGATAAAGAGTAAAGCTCCCTCTACACTGTCCCCATCAAACACTCCCAGGACAGGTACAGCACGGGGTTAGATACAGAGTAAAGCTCCCTCTACACTGTCCCCATCAAACACTCCCAGGACAGGTACAGCACAGTGCTCGATACAGAGTAAAGCTCTCTCTGAACTCTCGGCATCAAACACTCCCAGGACTGGTACATGATGGGGTTAGATATAGCGTAAAGCTCCCTCTGCACTGACCCCTTCAAATACACCCACGAGAGGTACAGCACGGGGTTGGATACAGAGTAAAGCTCCCTCTACACTGTCCCCATCAAACATTCCTAGGACAGATATAGCAAGGGGTTAGTCACAGAGTAAAGCTCCTTTTAGACTGTCCCCATCAAACAACCTCAGAACAGGTAGAGCAGTGATTGAGAGACAGAGTAAATCTCCTTCTACACTGTCCCCATCAAACAATCCCAGGACAGGTACAGCACGGGGTTAGATCCAGAGTAAAGCTCCCTCTACACTGTCCCCATCAAACACTCCCAGGACAGATACAGCACGGGGTTAGATAAAGAGTACAGCTCCCTCTACACTGTCCCCATCAAACACTCCCAGGGCAGGTTCAGCACAGGATTAGATATAGAATAAAGCTCCCTCTACACAGTCCTCATCAAACAGTTTCAGGACAAGTACAGCACAGTGTGAGATACAGAGTAAAGCTCCCTCAACACTGTCCTCATCAAAAACTTCCAAGACAAGTACAGCACAGGTTTAGATACAGAGTGAAGTTCCCTCAACACTCTCCACATCAAACACTCCCAGGACAGGTACAGCACGGGGTTAGATACAGAGTAAAGCTCCTTCTACACTGCCCCATCAAAAACACACACGGAACAGGCAAGGCACAGGGTTAGATAAAGAGTAAAGCACCCTCTCAAGTGCCCCCATCAAACACTCCCAAGACAGGTACAGCACGGGGTTAGATACAGAGTAAAGCTCCGTCTACACTGTCCCCATTACAGACACCCAGGGCAGGTATAGCACTGGGATAGATATAGAGTGAAACTCGCACTGAATTGTACCAATCTAACATTCCCAGGACAGGTACAACATGGGGTTAGGTACAGAGTAAAGCTCCCTCTACACTGTCCCCATCAAACACTCCCAGGACAGGTACAGCACGGGGTTAGATACAGAGTAAAGCTCCCTCTACACTGTCCCCATGAAATGTTCCGAGGACAGGTACAGCACGGTTTCAGATACAGAGTAAAGCTCCCTCTACACTGTCCCCATTACACATGCCCAGGACAGGTACAGCACGTGGTTAGATACAGAGTAAAGCTTCCTCTACACTGTCCCCATCAAATGTTCCGAGGGCAGGTACAGCACAGGGTTAGACAAAGAGTAAAGCTCCCTCTACACTGTCCCCATTACACACGCCTAGGACAGGTACAGCACGGGGATAGATATAGAGTGAAACTCGCACTACACTGTCCCCATCAAAGACTACCAAGACATGAACAGCACAGGGTTAGATACAGAGTAAAGCTCTCTGTACACTGACCGCATCAAATATTCTTAGGACAGGTACAGCATGGCGTTGGATACAGAGTAAAGCTCCCTCTACACTGTCCCCATCAAACACTCCCAGGACAGGTACAGCATGGGGTCAGATACAGAATAAAGCTCCACCTACACTGTTCCCATCAAACACTCACAGGACAGGTACAGCACGGGTTTAGATACAGAGTAAAGCTCCCTCTACACCGTCCCCATCAAACAATCCAAGGACAGGTACAGCACGGGGTTAGATAAAGAGTAAAGCTCCCTCTACACTGTCCCCATCAAACACTCCCAGGACAGGTACAGCACGGGGTTAGATACAGAGTAAAGCTCCCTCTACACTGTCCCCATCAAACACTCCCAGGACAGGTACAGCACAGTGCTCGATACAGAGTAAAGCTCTCTCTGAACTCTCGGCATCAAACACTCCCGAGACAGGTATAGCACGGGGTTAGATACAGAGTAAAGCTCTCTCTGCACTGTCCCCATCACACACTCCCAGGACTGGTACATGATGGGGTTAGATATAGCGTAAAGCTCCCTCTGCACTGACCCCTTCAAATACACCCACGAGAGGTACAGCACGGGGTTGGATACAGAGTAAAGCTCCCTCTACACTGTCCCCATCAAACATTCCTAGGACAGATATAGCAAGGGGTTAGTCACAGAGTAAAGCTCCTTTTAGACTGTCCCCATCAAACAACCTCAGAACAGGTAGAGCAGTGATTGAGAGACAGAGTAAATCTCCTTCTACACTGTCCCCATCAAACAATCCCAGGACAGGTACAGCACGGGGTTAGATCCAGAGTAAAGCTCCCTCTACACTGTCCCCATCAAACACTCCCAGGACAGATACAGCACGGGGTTAGATAAAGAGTACAGCTCCCTCTACACTGTCCCCATCAAACACTCCCAGGGCAGGTTCAGCACAGGATTAGATATAGAATAAAGCTCCCTCTACACAGTCCTCATCAAACAGTTTCAGGACAAGTACAGCACAGTGTGAGATACAGAGTAAAGCTCCCTCAACACTGTCCTCATCAAAAACTTCCAAGACAAGTACAGCACAGGTTTAGATACAGAGTGAAGTTCCCTCAACACTCTCCACATCAAACACTCCCAGGACAGGTACAGCACGGGGTTAGATACAGAGTAAAGCTCCTTCTACACTGCCCCATCAAAAACACACACGGAACAGGCAAGGCACAGGGTTAGATATACAGTAAAGCACCCTCTCAAGTGCCCCCATCAAACACTCCCAAGACAGGTACAGCACGGGGTTAGATACAGAGTAAAGCTCCGTCTACACTGTCCCCATTACAGACACCCAGGGCAGGTATAGCACTGGGATAGATATAGAGTGAAACTCGCACTGAATTGTACCAATCTAACATTCCCAGGACAGGTACAACATGGGGTTAGGTACAGAGTAAAGCTCCCTCTACACTGTCCCCATCAAACACTCCCAGGACAGGTACAGCACGGGGTTAGATACAGAGTAAAGCTCCCTCTACACTGTCCCCATGAAATGTTCCGAGGACAGGTACAGCACGGTTTCAGATACAGAGTAAAGCTCCCTCTACACTGTCCCCATTACACATGCCCAGGACAGGTACAGCACGTGGTTAGATACAGAGTAAAGCTTCCTCTACACTGTCCCCATCAAATGTTCCGAGGGCAGGTACAGCACGGGGTTAGACAAAGAGTAAAGCTCCCTCTACACTGTCCCCATTACACACGCCTAGGACAGGTACAGCACGGGGATAGATATAGAGTGAAACTCGCACTACACTGTCCCCATCAAAGACTACCAAGACATGAACAGCACAGGGTTAGATACAGAGTAAAGCTCTCTGTACACTGACCGCATCAAATATTCTTAGGACAGGTACAGCATGGCGTTGGATACAGAGTAAAGCTCCCTCTACACTGTCCCCATCAAACACTCCCAGGACAGGTACAGCATGGGGTCAGATACAGAATAAAGCTCCACCTACACTGTTCCCATCAAACACTCACAGGACAGGTACAGCACGGGTTTAGATACAGAGTAAAGCTCCCTCTACACCGTCCCCATCAAACAATCCAAGGACAGGTACAGCACGGGGTTAGATAAAGAGTAAAGCTCCCTCTACACTGTCCCCATCAAACACTCCCAGGACAGGTACAGCACGGGGTTAGATACAGAGTAAAGCTCCCTCTACACTGTCCCCATCAAACACTCCCAGGACAGGTACAGCACAGTGCTCGATACAGAGTAAAGCTCTCTCTGAACTCTCGGCATCAAACACTCCCGAGACAGGTATAGCACGGGGTTAGATACAGAGTAAAGCTCTCTCTGCACTGTCCCCATCACACACTCCCAGGACTGGTACATGATGGGGTTAGATATAGCGTAAAGCTCCCTCTGCACTGACCCCTTCAAATACACCCACGAGAGGTACAGCACGGGGTTGGATACAGAGTAAAGCTCCCTCTACACTGTCCCCATCAAACATTCCTAGGACAGATATAGCAAGGGGTTAGTCACAGAGTAAAGCTCCTTTTAGACTGTCCCCATCAAACAACCTCAGAACAGGTAGAGCAGTGATTGAGAGACAGAGTAAATCTCCTTCTACACTGTCCCCATCAAACAATCCCAGGACAGGTACAGCACGGGGTTAGATCCAGAGTAAAGCTCCCTCTACACTGTCCCCATCAAACACTCCCAGGACAGATACAGCACGGGGTTAGATAAAGAGTACAGCTCCCTCTACACTGTCCCCATCAAACACTCCCAGGGCAGGTTCAGCACAGGATTAGATATAGAATAAAGCTCCCTCTACACAGTCCTCATCAAACAGTTTCAGGACAAGTACAGCACAGTGTGAGATACAGAGTAAAGCTCCCTCAACACTGTCCTCATCAAAAACTTCCAAGACAAGTACAGCACAGGTTTAGATACAGAGTGAAGTTCCCTCAACACTCTCCACATCAAACACTCCCAGGACAGGTACAGCACGGGGTTAGATACAGAGTAAAGCTCCTTCTACACTGCCCCATCAAAAACACACACGGAACAGGCAAGGCACAGGGTTAGATATACAGTAAAGCACCCTCTCAAGTGCCCCCATCAAACACTCCCAAGACAGGTACAGCACGGGGTTAGATACAGAGTAAAGCTCCGTCTACACTGTCCCCATTACAGACACCCAGGGCAGGTATAGCACTGGGATAGATATAGAGTGAAACTCGCACTGAATTGTACCAATCTAACATTCCCAGGACAGGTACAACATGGGGTTAGGTACAGAGTAAAGCTCCCTCTACACTGTCCCCATCAAACACTCCCAGGACAGGTACAGCACGGGGTTAGATACAGAGTAAAGCTCCCTCTACACTGTCCCCATGAAATGTTCCGAGGACAGGTACAGCACGGTTTCAGATACAGAGTAAAGCTCCCTCTACACTGTCCCCATTACACATGCCCAGGACAGGTACAGCACGGGGTTAGATACAGAGTAAAGCTCTCTCTACACTGGCCCCATCAAATATTCTGAGGACAGGTACAGCACGGGGTTAGACAAAGAGTAAAGCTCCCTCTACACTGTCCCCATTACACACGCCTAGGACAGGTACAGCGCGGGGATAGATATAGAGTGAAACTCGCACTACACTGTCCCCATCAAAGACTCCCAACACATGAACAGCACAGGGTTAGATACAGAGTAAAGCTCTCTGTACACTGACCGCATCAAATATTCTTAGGACAGGTAGAGCATGGGGTTGGATACAGAGTAAAGCTCCCTCTACACTGTCCCCATCAAACACTCCCAGGACAGGTACAGCACGGGGTCAGATACAGAATAAAGCTCCACCTACACTGTTCCCATCAAACACTCACAGGACAGGTACAGCACGGGTTTAGATACAGAGTAAAGCTCCCTCTACACCGTCTCCATCAAACACTAACACGACAGATATAGCATGGGGTTGGACACAGAGTAAAGCTCCTTTTACACTGTCCCCATCAAACAATCCCAGGACAGGTACAGCACAGGGTTAGATACAGAGTAAAGCTCCCTCTACACTGTCCCCATCAAACACTCCCAGGACAGATACAGCACGGGGTTAGATAAAGAGTATAGCTCCCTCTACACTGTCCCCATCAAACACTCCCAGGGCAGGTTCAGCACGGGGTTAGATACAGAGTAAAGCTCCCTCTACACTGTCCCCATCAAACACTCCCAGGACAGATACAGCACGGGGTTAGATAAAGAGTATAGCTCCCTCTACACTGTCCCCATCAAACACTCCCAGGACAGATACAGCACGGGGTTAGATAAAGAGTATAGCTCCCTCTACACTGTCCCCATCAAACACTCCCAGGGCAGGTTCAGCACGGGATTAGATATAGAGTAAATCTCCCTCTACACAGTCCTCATCAAACAGTTTCAGGACAAGTACAGCACAGTGTGAGATACAGAGTAAAGCTCCCTCAACACTGTCCTCATCAAACACTTCCAGGACAAGTACAGCACAGGTTTCGATACAGAGTGAAGCTCCCTCAACACTCTTCACATCAAACACTCCCAGGACAGGTACAGCACGCAGTTAGATACAGAGTAAAGCTCCATCTACAATGTCCCTGTCAAATACGCCCAGGACAGGTACAGCACGGGGTTAGACACAGAGTAAAGCTCCTTCTACACTGTCCCTATCAAATACTCCCAGGACAGGTACAGCACGGGTTAGATACAGAGTAAAGCTCCTTCTACACTGTCCCCATCAAAAACACACATGGAACAGGCAAGGCACATGGTTAGATATAGAGTAAAGCAACCTCTCAAGTGTCCTCATCAAACACTCCCAGGACAGGTACATCACGGGGTTAGATACAGAGTAAAGCTCCCTCTAGACTGTCCCCATTTCACATGCCCAGGACAGGTACAGCACGGGGTTAGATACAGAGTAAAGCTCTCTCTACACTGGCCAAATCAAATATTCTGAGGACAGGTACAGCATGGGGTTAGACAAAGAGTAAAGCCCCCTCTACACTGTCCCCATAACACAAGCCTAGGACAGGTACAGCACAGGGATAGATATAGAGTGAAACTCGCACTACACTGTCCCCATCAAACACTCCCAAGACATGAACAGCATGGGGTTAGATACAGAGTAAAGCTCTCTGTACACTGACTGCATCAAATATTCTTAGGACAGGTACAGCATGGGTTTGGATACAGCGTAAAGCTCCCTCTACACCGTCTCCATCAAACACTAACACGACAGATATAGCATGGGGTTAGACACAGAGTAAAGCTCCCTCTGCACTGTCCCTATCAAACACTCACAAGACAGCACGGGGTGAGATAAAGACTAAAGCTCCCTCTGCACTGTCCCCGCCAAACACTCCCAGGACAGATATAGCATGGGGCTAGACACAGAGTAAATCTCCTTTTCCACTGTCCCCATCAAACAACCACAGAACAGGTAGAGCAGAGATTTAGATACATAGTAAGACTCCTCCTACACTGTCCCCATCAAACAATCCCAGGAGAGGTATAGCACGGGGTTAGATCCAGAGAAAAGCTCCCTCCACACTGCCCCCATCAAACACTCACAGGGCAGGTAAAGCACGGGGTTAGATACATAGTAAAGCTCCCTCTACACTGTCCCCATCAACTGATCCGAGGACAGGTACAGCACGGGGTTAGATACAGAGTAAAGCTCCCTCTACACTGTCACCATCAAACACTCCCAGGACAGGTACAGCACGGCGGTTAGATACAGAGTAAAGCTCCGTCTACTCTGTCACCATCAAACACTCCCAGGCCAGGTACAGCACGGGGTTAGATACAGAGTAAACTCCCTCTACAGTGTCCCCATCAAACAGTCCCAGGGCAGAAACAGCACGGGGTTAGATACAGAGTAAAGTTCCCACTACACTGTCCCCATCAAACACTCCCAGGACAGGTAGAGCACGGGGTTAGATGCAGAGTAAAGTTTCCTCTACACTGTCCCCATCAAACACTCCAAGGAAAGGTACAGCAATGGGTTAGATACAGTGTAAATCACTCTCTGCACTGTCCACATCAAACAATCCCAGGACAGGTAAGGCACGGGGTTAGATACAGAGCAAAGCTCCCTCTCCACAGTCCCCATCAAAACTGCCAGGACAGGTAAAGCACAGGGTTAGATACATAGTACAGCTCCGTCCACACTGTTTCTATCAAATATTCCCATGACAAGTACCACACGGGGTTTGATAAAGAGCAAAGCTCCCTATATAGTGTTCCAATAAAACACTCCCAGGACAGGCACAGCACGGGGTTAGATACTGAGTAAAGCTCCCTCTGCACTGTCCCCATCAAACGCTCCCCGGAAAGGTACAGCATGGGCATAGATACAGAGTAAAACTATACCTACACTGTCCTCATGAAACACTCCCAGGGCAGGTACAGCATCGGGTTAGATTGAGAGTAAAGCTCCCTCTACACTGTCCCCATCAAACAGTCCCAGGGCAGAAACAGCAAGGGGTTAGATAGAGAGTAAAGTTCCCACTACACTGTCCCCATCAAACACTCCCAGGACAGGTACAGCACGGGGTTAGATACAGAGTAAATCACCCTCTACACTGTACCCATCAAAAACTCCCAGGACAGGTACAGCACGGGGTTAGATACAGAGGAAAGCTTCCTCTAAACTCTCCACATCAACACTCCCAGGACAGGTACAGCACGGGGTTAGATACAGAGTAAAGCTCCCTCTACAGTGTCCCCATCAAATGTTCCGAGGACAGGTACAGCAAGGGCTTAGATACAGAGTAAAGCTCCCTATACACTGTCCCCATCAAAAATACACCCGGAACAGGCAAGGCACATGGTTAGATATACAGTAAAGCACCCGCTCAAGTGCCCCCATCAAACACTCCCAGGACAGATATAGCACGGTTTAGTCACAGAGTAAAGCTCCTTTTACACTGTCCCATCAAACAACCTCAGAACAGGTAGAGCAGAGGTTTAGATACAGAGTAAAACTCCTTCTACACTGTCCCCATCAAACAATCCCAGGACAGGTATAGCAAGGGGTTAGATCCAGAGTAAAACTCCCTCTGCACTGTCCCCATCAAACACTCCCGGGACAGATACTGCACGGGGTTCTATAAAGAGTAAAGCTCCCTCTACACTGTCCCCATCAAACACTCCCAGGGCAGGTACAGCCTGGGGTTAGATACAGAGTAAAGCTCCTTCTACAATGTCCCAATCAAACACTCACAGGACAGGTACAGCACGGGTTAAGATACCGAGTAAAGCTCCCTCTACACCGTCTCCATCAAACACTAACACGACAGATATAGCATGGGGTTAGACACAGAGTAAAGCTCCTTTTATACTGTTCCCATCAATTAACCTCAGAACAGGTAGAGCAGAGGTTTAGATACAGAGTAAATCTCCTTCTACACTGTCCCCATCAACCAATCCCAGGACAGGTACAGCACGGGGTTAGATCCAGAGTAATGCTCCCTCTGCACTGTCCCCATCAAACACTCCCAAGACAGATACAGCACGGGGTTATATAAAGAGTAAAGCTCCCTCTACACTGTCCCCATCAACAATCCCAGGGCAGGTTCAGCACGGGATTAGATGTAGAGTAAAGCTCCCTCTACACAGTCCTCATCAAACAGTTCCAGGACAAGTACAGCAGAGGGTGAGATACAGAGTAAAGCTCCCTCAACACTGTCCTCATCAAACACTTCCAGGACAAGTACAGCACAGGTTCAGATACAGAGTGAAGCTCCCTCAACACTCTCCACATCAAACGCTCCAAGGACAGGTACAGCACGCAGTTAGAAACAGAGTAAAGCTCAATCTACAATGTCCCCTATCAAATACTCCCATTACAGGTACAGCATGGAGTTAGATACAGAGTAAAGCTCCTTCTACACTGTCCCTATCAAATACTCCCAGGACAGGTGCAGCACGGGTTTAGATACAGAGTAAAGCTCCTTCTACACTGTCCCCATCAAAAACACACTCGGAACAGGCAAGGCACAGGGTTAGATATAGAGTAAAGCACCCTCTCAAGTGCCCCCATCAAACACTCCCAGGACAGGTACAGCATGGGGTTAGATAAATAGTAAAGCTCCCTCTACACTGTCCCCATTTCACACGCCTAGGACAGGTACAGCACGGGGATAGATATAGAGTGAAACTCGCACTACGCTGTCCCCATCAAACACTCCCAGCACAGGTACAGCGCGGGGTCAGATACAGAATAAAGCTCCATCTACACTGTCCCCATCAAACACTCACAGGACAGGTACAGCACGGGTTTAGATACAGAGTAAAGCTCCCTCTACACCATCTCCATCAAACACTAACACGACAGATATATCATGGGACTAGACACAGCGTAAAGCTCCTTTTACACGGTCCCCATCAAACAATCCCAGGACAGCAACAGCACAGGGTAAGATACAGAGAAAATCTTCCTCTGCACTGTCCCGATCAAACACTCACAGCACAGGTGCAGCACGGGGTTAGATCCAGAGTAAAGCTCCCTCTGCACTGTCCCCATCAAACACTCCCAGGACAGGTATAGTTTGGGTTTAGATACAGAGTAAATCTCCTTCTACACTGTCCCCATCAAACACTCCCAGGACAGGTATAGCACGAGGTTAGATACAGAGTAAAGCTCCCTCTACACTGTCCCCATCAAATGTTCCGAGGACACGTACAGCACGGGGATAGATATAGAGTGAAACTCGCACTACGCTGTCCCCATCAAACACTCCCAAGACATGAACAGCACGGTGTTAGATACAGTGTAAAGCTCTCTGTACACTGACCGCATCAAATATTCTTAGGACAGGTACAGCATGGGGTTGGATACAGAGTAAAGCTCCCTCTACACTGTCCCCATCAAACACTCCCAGGACAGGTACAGCACGGGGTCAGATACAGAATAAAGCTCCATCGACACTGTCCCCATCAAACACTCACAGGACAGGTACAGCACGGGTTTAGATACAGAGTAAAGCTCCCTCTACACCGTCTCCCTCAAACACTAACACGACAGATATATCATGGGACTAGACACAGCGTAAAGCTCCTTTTACACGGTCCCCATCAAACAATCCCAGGACAGCAACAGCACGGGGTAAGATACAGAGAAAATCTTCCTCTGCACTGTCCCGATCAAACACTCACAGGACAGGTGCAGCACAGGGTTAGATAAAGAGCAAAGCTCCCTCCACACTGTCCCCATCAAACACTCCCAGGACAGATATAGCACGGGGCTAGACACAGAGTAAATCTCCTTTTACACTGTCCCCATCAAACACTCCCAGGACAGATATAGCATGGGGCTAGACACAGAGTAAATCTCCTTTTACACTGTCCCCATCAAACAACCACAGAACAGGTAGAGCAGACATTTAGATACATAGTTACTCTCCTTCTACACTGTCCCCATCAAACAATCCCAGGACAGGTACAGCACGGGGTTAGATCCACAGTAAAGCTCCCTCTACACTGTCCCAATCAAACACTCCCAGGACAGGTACAGAACGGGGTTAGATACAGAGTAAAGCTTCATCTACATTTCCCCATCAAATAATCCCAGGACAGGTACAGCACGGGGTTGGATACAGAGTAAAGCTCCCTCTAAACAGTCCCCATCAAATATTTCCAGGGCAGGAACAGCACCGGTTTAGGTGTAGAGTAAAGCACCCTCTACACTGTCCCCATCAAACACTCCCAGGACATGAACAGCACGGGGTTAGATACAGATTAAAGCTCCTATTACACTGTCCCATCAAACAACCTCAGAACAGGTAGAGCAGAGGTTTAGATACAGAGTAAATCTCCTTCTACACTGTCCCCATCAAACAATCCCAGGACAGGTATAGCAAGGGGTTAGATCCAGAGTAAAGCTCCCTCTGCACTGTCCCCATCAAACACTCCCAGGACAGATACAGCACGGGGTTAGATAAAGCGTAAAGCTCCCTCTACAGTGTCCCCATCAAACACTCCCAGGACAGATACAGCACGGGGTTCTATAAAGAGTAAAGCTCCCTCTACACTGTCCCCATCAAACACTCATAGGACAGGTACTGCACGGGTTAAGATACCGAGTAAAGCTCCCTCGACACCGTCTCCATCAAACAACCACAGAACAGGTAGAGCAGAGATTTAGATACATAGTAAGTCTCCTTCTACACTGTCCCCATCAAACAATCCCAGGACAGTTATAGCAAGGGGTTAGATCCAGAGTAAAGCTCCCTCTGCACTGTCCCCATCAAACACTCCCAGGACAGATACAGTACGGGGTTAGATACAGAGTAAAGCTCCCTCTACAGTGTCCCCATCAAATAATCCCAGGACAGATACAGCACGGGGTTCTATAAAGAGTAAAGCTCCCTCTACACCGTCTCCATCAAACACTAACACGACAGATATAGCATGGGGTTAGACACAGATTAAAGCTCCTTTTACACTGTTACCATCAAATAACCTCAGAACAGGTAGAGCAGAGGTTTAGATACAGAGTAAATCTCCTTCTACACTGTCCCCATCAAACAATCCCAGGACAGGTACAGCACGGGGTTAGATCCAGAGTAATGCTCCCTCTGCACTGTCCCCATCAAACAATCCCAAGACAGATACAGCACGGGGTTATATAAAGAGTAAAGCTCCCTCTACACTGTCCCCATCAACAATCCCAGGGCAGGTTCAGCACGGGATTAGATATAGAGTAAAGCTCCCTCTACACAGTCCTCATCAAACAGTTCCAGGACAAGTACAGCACAGGGTGAGATACAGAGTAAAGCTCCTTCTACACTGTCCCTATCAAATACTCCCAGGACAGGTACAGCATGGGGTTAGATACAGAGTAAAGCTCCTTCTACACTATCCCCATCAAAAACACACTCGGAACAGGCAAGGCACAGGGCTAGATATAGAGTAAAGCTCCCTCCACACTGTCCCCATCAAACAATCCTAGGACAGGTATAGCACGGGGTTAGACACAGAGTAAAGCTCATTTTACACTGTCCCATCAAACAACCTCAGAACAGGTAGAGCAGAGGTTTAGATACAGAGTAAATCTCCTTCTACTCTGTCCCCATCAAACACTCCCAGGACAGGTATAGTTTGGGTTTAGATACAGAGTAAATCTCCTTCTACACTGTCCCCATCAAACACTCCCAGGACAGGTATAGCACGAGGTTAGATACAGAGTAAAGCTCCCTCTACAGTGTCCCCATCAAATGTTCCGAGGACAGGTACAGCACGGGGTTAGACACAGAGTAAAGCTCCCTCTACACTGTCCCCATTACACACGCCTAGGACAGGTACAGCACGGGGATAGATATAGAGTGAAACTCGCACTACAATGTCCCCATCAAACACTCCCAAGACATGAACAGCACGGGGTTAGATACAGAGTAAAGCTCTCTGTACACTGACCGCATCAAATATTCTTAGGACTGGTAGAGCATGGGGTTGGATACACATTAAAGCTCCCTCGACACTGTCCCCATCAAACACTCCCAGGACAGGTACAGCACGGGGTTAGATACAGAGTAAAGCTCCCTCTACACTGTCCCCATCAAACACCCCCAGGACAGGTACAGCACGGCATCAGATACAGAATAAAGCTCCCTCTACACTGTCCCCATCAAACAATCCCAGGACAGCTGCAGCACAGGGTAAGATACAGAGAAAATCTTCCTCTGCACTGTCCCTATCAAACACTCACAGGACAGGTACAGCACGGGGTTAGATAAAGAGTAAAGCTCCCTCCACACTGTCCCCATCAAACACTCCCAGGACAGATATAGCATGGGGCTAGACACAGAGTAAATCTCCTTTTACATTGTCCCCATCAAACAACCACAGAACAGGTAGAGCAGAGATTTAGATACATAGTAAGTCTCCTTCTACACTGTCCCCATCAAACAATCCCAGGACAGGTATAGCACGGGGTTAGATCCACAGTAAAGCTCCCTCTACACTTTCCCCATCAAACACTCCCAGGACAGGTACAGAACGTGGTGAGATACAGAGTAATGCTTCATCTACATTTCCCCATCAAATAATCCCAGGACAGGTGCAGCACGGGGTTGGATACAGAGTAAAGCTCCCTCTACACAGTCCCCATCAAATATTTCCAGGGCAGGTACAGCACCTGTTTAGGTGTAGAGTAAAGCTCCCTCTACACTGTCCCCATCAAACACTCCCAGGACATGAACAGCACGGGGTTAGATAAAGAGTAAAGCTCCATCTACACAGTCCCCATCAAACAATCCTAGGACAGATATAGCACGGGGTTAGTCACAGAGTAAAGCTCCTTTTACACTGTCCCATCAAACAACCTCAGAACAGGTAGAGCAGAGGTTTAGATACAGAGCAAATCTCCTTCTACACTGTCCCCATCAAACAATCCCAGGACAGGTATAGCACGGGGTTAGATACAGAGTATAGCTCCTTCTACACTGTCCCCATCAAAAACACACTCGGAACAGGCAAGGCACAGGGTTAGATGTAGAGTAAAGCACCCTCTCAAGTGCCCCCATCAAACACTCCCAGGACAGGTACAGCACGGGGTTAGATACAGAGTAAAGCTCCCTCTACACTGTCCCCATTACACACGCCCAGGACAGGTACAGCACGGGGATAGATATAGAGTGAAACTCGCACTACACTGTCCCCATCAAACACTCCCAAGACATGAACAGCACGGGGTTAGATACAGAGTAAAGCTCTCTGTACACTGACCGCATCAAATATTCTTAGGACAGGTAGAGCATGGGGTTGGATACAGAGTAAAGCTCCCTCTACACTGTCCCCATCAAACACTCCCAGGACAGGTACAGCACGGCGTCAGATACAGAATAAAGCTCCATCGACACTGTCCCCATCAAACACTCACAGGACAGGTACAGCACGGGTTTAGATACAGAGTAAAGCTCCCTCTACACCGTCTCCATCAAACACTAACACGACAGATATAGCATGGGGTTAGACACAGAGTAAAGCTCCTTTTACACGGTCCCCATCAAACAATCCCAGGACAGCAACAGCACGGGGTAAGATACAGAGGAAATCTTCCTCTGCACTGTCCCTATCAAACACTCACAGGACAGGTACAGCACGGGGTTAGATAAAGAGTAAAGCTCCCTCCACACTGTCCCCATCAAACACTCCCAGGACAGATATAGCATGGGGCTAGACACAGAGTAATGCTCCTTTTACACTGTCCCCATCAAACAACCACAGAACAGGTAGAGCAGAGATTTAGATACATAGTAAGTCTCCTTCTACACTGTCCCCATCAAACAATCCCAGGACAGTTATAGCAAGGGGTTAGATCCAGAGTAAAGCTCCCTCTGCACTGTCCCCATCAAACACTCCCAGGACAGGTATAGTTTGGGTTTAGATACAGAGTAAATATCCTTCTACACTGTCCCCATCAACCACTCCCAGGACAGGTATAGCACGAGGTTAGATACAGAGTAAAGCTCCCTCTACACTGTCCCCATCAAATGTTCCGAGGACAGGTACAGCACGGGGTTAGACACAGAGTAAAGCTCCCTCTACACTGTCCCCATTACACACGCCTAGGACAGGTACAGCACGGGGATAGATATAGAGTGAAACTCGCACTACGCTGTCCCCATCAAACACTCCCAAGACCTGAACAGCACGGTGTTAGATACAGTGTAAAGCTCTCTGTACACTGACCGCATCAAATATTCTTAGGACAGGTACAGCATGGGGTTGGATACAGAGTAAAGCTCCCTCTACACTGTCCCCATCAAACACTCCCAGGACAGGTACAGCACGGGGTCAGATACAGAATAAAGCTCCATCGACACTGTCCCCATCAAACACTCACAGGACAGGTACAGCACGGGTTTAGATACAGAGTAAAGCTCCCTCTACACCGTCTCCCTCAAACACTAACACGACAGATATATCATGGTTCTAGACACAGCGTAAAGCTCCTTTTACACGGTCCCCATCAAACAATCCCAGGACAGCAACAGCACAGGGTACGATACAGAGAAAATCTTCCTCTGCACTGTCCCGATCAAACACTCATAGGACAGGTGCAGCACGGGATTAGATAAAGAGCAAAGCTCCCTCCACACTGTCCCCATCAAACACTCCCAGGACAGATATAGCACGGGGCTAGACACAGAGTAAATCTCCTTTTACACTGTCCCCATCAAACAACCACAGAACAGGTAGAGCAGACATTTAGATACATAGTTACTCTCCTTCTACACTGTCCCCATCAAACAATCCCAGGACAGGTACAGCACGGGGTTAGATCCACAGTAAAGCTCCCTCTACACTGTCCCAATCAAACACTCCCAGGACAGGTACAGAACGGGGTTAGATACAGAGTAAAGCTTCATCTACATTTCCCCATCAAATAATCCCAGGACAGGTACAGCACGGGGTTGGATACAGAGTAAAGCTCCCTCTAAACAGTCCCCATCAAATATTTCCAGGGCAGGAACAGCACCGGTTTAGGTGTAGAGTAAAGCACCCTCTACACTGTCCCCATCAAACACTCCCAGGACATGAACAGCACGGGGTTAGATACAGATTAAAGCTCCTATTACACTGTCCCATCAAACAACCTCAGAACAGGTAGAGCAGAGGTTTAGATACAGAGTAAATCTCCTTCTACACTGTCCCCATCAAACAATCCCAGGACAGGTATAGCAAGGGGTTAGATCCAGAGTAAAGCTCCCTCTGCACTGTCCCCATCAAACACTCCCAGGACAGATACAGCACGGGGTTAGATAAAGCGTAAAGCTCCCTCTACAGTGTCCCCATCAAACACTCCCAGGACAGATACAGCACGGGGTTCTATAAAGAGTAAAGCTCCCTCTACACTGTCCCCATCAAACACTCATAGGACAGGTACTGCACGGGTTAAGATACCGAGTAAAGCTCCCTCGACACCGTCTCCATCAAACAACCACAGAACAGGTAGAGCAGAGATTTAGATACATAGTAAGTCTCCTTCTACACTGTCCCCATCAAACAATCCCAGGACAGTTATAGCAAGGGGTTAGATCCAGAGTAAAGCTCCCTCTGCACTGTCCCCATCAAACACTCCCAGGACAGATACAGTACGGGGTTAGATACAGAGTAAAGCTCCCTCTACAGTGTCCCCATCAAATAATCCCAGGACAGATACAGCACGGGGTTCTATAAAGAGTAAAGCTCCCTCTACACCGTCTCCATCAAACACTAACACGACAGATATAGCATGGGGTTAGACACAGATTAAAGCTCCTTTTACACTGTTACCATCAAATAACCTCAGAACAGGTAGAGCAGAGGTTTAGATACAGAGTAAATCTCCTTCTACACTGTCCCCATCAAACAATCCCAGGACAGGTACAGCACGGGGTTAGATCCAGAGTAATGCTCCCTCTGCACTGTCCCCATCAAACAATCCCAAGACAGATACAGCACGGGGTTATATAAAGAGTAAAGCTCCCTCTACACTGTCCCCATCAACAATCCCAGGGCAGGTTCAGCACGGGATTAGATATAGAGTAAAACTCCCTCTACACAGTCCTCATCAAACAGTTCCAGGACAAGTACAGCACAGGGTGAGATACAGAGTAAAGCTCCTTCTACACTGTCCCTATCAAATACTCCCAGGACAGGTACAGCATGGGGTTAGATACAGAGTAAAGCTCCTTCTACACTATCCCCATCAAAAACACACTCGGAACAGGCAAGGCACAGGGCTAGATATAGAGTAAAGCTCCCTCCACACTGTCCCCATCAAACAATCCTAGGACAGGTATAGCACGGGGTTAGACACAGAGTAAAGCTCATTTTACACTGTCCCATCAAACAACCTCAGAACAGGTAGAGCAGAGGTTTAGATACAGAGTAAATCTCCTTCTACTCTGTCCCCATCAAACACTCCCAGGACAGGTATAGTTTGGGTTTAGATACAGAGTAAATCTCCTTCTACACTGTCCCCATCAAACACTCCCAGGACAGGTATAGCACGAGGTTAGATACAGAGTAAAGCTCCCTCTACAGTGTCCCCATCAAATGTTCCGAGGACAGGTACAGCACGGGGTTAGACACAGAGTAAAGCTCCCTCTACACTGTCCCCATTACACACGCCTAGGACAGGTACAGCACGGGGATAGATATAGAGTGAAACTCGCACTACAATGTCCCCATCAAACACTCCCAAGACATGAACAGCACGGGGTTAGATACAGAGTAAAGCTCTCTGTACACTGACCGCATCAAATATTCTTAGGACTGGTAGAGCATGGGGTTGGATACAGATTAAAGCTCCCTCGACACTGTCCCCATCAAACACTCCCAGGACAGGTACAGCACGGGGTTAGATACAGAGTAAAGCTCCCTCTACACTGTCCCCATCAAACACCCCCAGGACAGGTACAGCACGGCATCAGATACAGAATAAAGCTCCCTCTACACTGTCCCCATCAAACAATCCCAGGACAGCTGCAGCACAGGGTAAGATACAGAGAAAATCTTCCTCTGCACTGTCCCTATCAAACACTCACAGGACAGGTACAGCACGGGGTTAGATAAAGAGTAAAGCTCCCTCCACACTGTCCCCATCAAACACTCCCAGGACAGATATAGCATGGGGCTAGACACAGAGTAAATCTCCTTTCACATTGTCCCCATCAAACAACCACAGAACAGGTAGAGCAGAGATTTAGATACATAGTAAGTCTCCTTCTACACTGTCCCCATCAAACAATCCCAGGACAGGTATAGCACGGGGTTAGATCCACAGTAAAGCTCCCTCTACACTTTCCCCATCAAACACTCCCAGGACAGGTACAGAACGTGGTGAGATACAGAGTAATGCTTCATCTACATTTCCCCATCAAATAATCCCAGGACAGGTGCAGCACGGGGTTGGATACAGAGTAAAGCTCCCTCTACACAGTCCCCATCAAATATTTCCAGGGCAGGTACAGCACCTGTTTAGGTGTAGAGTAAAGCTCCCTCTACACTGTCCCCATCAAACACTCCCAGGACATGAACAGCACGGGGTTAGATAAAGAGTAAAGCTCCATCTACACAGTCCCCATCAAACAATCCTAGGACAGATATAGCACGGGGTTAGTCACAGAGTAAAGCTCCTTTTACACTGTCCCATCAAACAACCTCAGAACAGGTAGAGCAGAGGTTTAGATACAGAGCAAATCTCCTTCTACACTGTCCCCATCAAACAATCCCAGGACAGGTATAGCACGGGGTTAGATACAGAGTATAGCTCCTTCTACACTGTCCCCATCAAAAACACACTCGGAACAGGCAAGGCACAGGGTTAGATGTAGAGTAAAGCACCCTCTCAAGTGCCCCCATCAAACACTCCCAGGACAGGTACAGCACGGGGTTAGATACAGAGTAAAGCTCCCTCTACACTGTCCCCATTACACACGCCCAGGACAGGTACAGCACGGGGATAGATATAGAGTGAAACTCGCACTACACTGTCCCCATCAAACACTCCCAAGACATGAACAGCACGGGGTTAGATACAGAGTAAAGCTCTCTGTACACTGACCGCATCAAATATTCTTAGGACAGGTAGAGCATGGGGTTGGATACAGAGTAAAGCTCCCTCTACACTGTCCCCATCAAACACTCCCAGGACAGGTACAGCACGGCGTCAGATACAGAATAAAGCTCCATCGACACTGTCCCCATCAAACACTCACAGGACAGGTACAGCACGGGTTTAGATACAGAGTAAAGCTCCCTCTACACCGTCTCCATCAAACACTAACACGACAGATATAGCATGGGGTTAGACACAGAGTAAAGCTCCTTTTACACGGTCCCCATCAAACAATCCCAGGACAGCAACAGCACGGGGTAAGATACAGAGGAAATCTTCCTCTGCACTGTCCCTATCAAACACTCACAGGACAGGTACAGCACGGGGTTAGATAAAGAGTAAAGCTCCCTCCACACTGTCCCCATCAAACACTCCCAGGACAGATATAGCATGGGGCTAGACACAGAGTAATGCTCCTTTTACACTGTCCCCATCAAACAACCACAGAACAGGTAGAGCAGAGATTTAGATACATAGTAAGTCTCCTTCTACACTGTCCCCATCAAACAATCCCAGGACAGTTATAGCAAGGGGTTAGATCCAGAGTAAAGCTCCCTCTGCACTGTCCCCATCAAACACTCCCAGGACAGGTATAGTTTGGGTTTAGATACAGAGTAAATCTCCTTCTACACTGTCCCCATCAACCACTCCCAGGACAGGTATAGCACGAGGTTAGATACAGAGTAAAGCTCCCTCTACACTGTCCCCATCAAATGTTCCGAGGACAGGTACAGCACGGGGTTAGACACAGAGTAAAGCTCCCTCTACACTGTCCCCATTACACACGCCTAGGACAGGTACAGCACGGGGATAGATATAGAGTGAAACTCGCACTACGCTGTCCCCATCAAACACTCCCAAGACATGAACAGCACGGTGTTAGATACAGTGTAAAGCTCTCTGTACACTGACCGCATCAAATATTCTTAGGACAGGTACAGCATGGGGTTGGATACAGAGTAAAGCTCCCTCTACACTGTCCCCATCAAACACTCCCAGGACAGGTACAGCACGGGGTCAGATACAGAATAAAGCTCCATCGACACTGTCCCCATCAAACACTCACAGGACAGGTACAGCACGGGGTTAGATACAGAGTAAAGCTCCCTCTACACCGTCTCCCTCAAACACTAACACGACAGATATATCATGGGACTAGACACAGCGTAAAGCTTCTTTTACACGGTCCCCATCAAACAATCCCAGGACAGCAACAGCACAGGGTACGATACAGAGAAAATCTTCCTCTGCACTGTCCCGATCAAACACTCATAGGACAGGTGCAGCACGGGATTAGATAAAGAGCAAAGCTCCCTCCACACTGTCCCCATCAAACACTCCCAGGACAGATATAGCACGGGGCTAGACACAGAGTAAATCTCCTTTTACACTGTCCCCATCAAACAACCACAGAACAGGTAGAGCAGACATTTAGATACATAGTTACTCTCCTTCTACACTGTCCCCATCAAACAATCCCAGGACAGGTACAGCACGGGGTTAGATCCACAGTAAAGCTCCCTCTACACTGTCCCAATCAAACACTCCCAGGACTGGTACAGAACGGGGTTAGATACAGAGTAAAGCTTCATCTACATTTCCCCATCAAATAATCCCAGGACAGGTACAGCACGGGGTTGGATACAGAGTAAAGCTCCCTCTAAACAGTCCCCATCAAATATTTCCAGGGCAGGAACAGCACCGGTTTAGGTGTAGAGTAAAGCACCCTCTACACTGTCCCCATCAAACACTCCCAGGACATGAACAGCACGGGGTTAGATACAGATTAAAGCTCCTATTACACTGTCCCATCAAACAACCTCAGAACAGGTAGAGCAGAGGTTTAGATACAGAGTAAATCTCCTTCTACACTGTCCCCATCAAACAATCCCAGGACAGGTATAGCAAGGGGTTAGATCCAGAGTAAAGCTCCCTCTGCACTGTCCCCATCAAACACTCCCAGGACAGATACAGCACGGGGTTAGATAAAGCGTAAAGCTCCCTCTACAGTGTCCCCATCAAACACTCCCAGGACAGATACAGCACGGGGTTCTATAAAGAGTAAAGCTCCCTCTACACTGTCCCCATCAAACACTCATAGGACAGGTACTGCACGGGTTAAGATACCGAGTAAAGCTCCCTCGACACCGTCTCCATCAAACAACCACAGAACAGGTAGAGCAGAGATTTAGATACATAGTAAGTCTCCTTCTACACTGTCCCCATCAAACAATCCCAGGACAGTTATAGCAAGGGGTTAGATCCAGAGTAAAGCTCCCTCTGCACTGTCCCCATCAAACACTCCCAGGACAGATACAGTACGGGGTTAGATACAGAGTAAAGCTCCCTCTACAGTGTCCCCATCAAATAATCCCAGGACAGATACAGCACGGGGTTCTATAAAGAGTAAAGCTCCCTCTACACCGTCTCCATCAAACACTAACACGACAGATATAGCATGGGGTTAGACACAGATTAAAGCTCCTTTTACACTGTTACCATCAAATAACCTCAGAACAGGTAGAGCAGAGGTTTAGATACAGAGTAAATCTCCTTCTACACTGTCCCCATCAAACAATCCCAGGACAGGTACAGCACGGGGTTAGATCCAGAGTAATGCTCCCTCTGCACTGTCCCCATCAAACAATCCCAAGACAGATACAGCACGGGGTTATATAAAGAGTAAAGCTCCCTCTACACTGTCCCCATCAACAATCCCAGGGCAGGTTCAGCACGGGATTAGATATAGAGTAAAGCTCCCTCTACACAGTCCTCATCAAACAGTTCCAGGACAAGTACAGCACAGGGTGAGATACAGAGTAAAGCTGTTCTACACTGTCCCTATCAAATACTCCCAGGACAGGTACAGCATGGGGTTAGATACAGAGTAAAGCTCCTTCTACACTATCCCCATCAAAAACACACTCGGAACAGGCAAGGCACAGGGCTAGATATAGAGTAAAGCTCCCTCCACACTGTCCCCATCAAACAATCCTAGGATAGGTATAGCACGGGGTTAGACACAGAGTAAAGCTCATTTTACACTGTCCCATCAAACAACCTCAGAACAGGTAGAGCAGAGGTTTAGATACAGAGTAAATCTCCTTCTACTCTGTCCCCATCAAACACTCCCAGGACAGGTATAGTTTGGGTTTAGATACAGAGTAAATCTCCTTCTACACTGTCCCCATCAAACACTCCCAGGACAGGTATAGCACGAGGTTAGATACAGAGTAAAGCTCCCTCTACAGTGTCCCCATCAAATGTTCTGAGGACAGGTACAGCACGGGGTTAGACACAGAGTAAAGCTCCCTTTACACTGTCCCCATTACACACGCCTAGGACAGGTACAGCACGGGGATAGATATAGAGTGAAACTCGCACTACAATGTCCCCATCAAACACTCCCAAGACATGAACAGCACGGGGTTAGATACAGAGTAAAGCTCTCTGTACACTGACCGCATCAAATATTCTTAGGACAGGTACAGCATGGGGTTGGATACAGAGTAAAGCTCCCTCTACACTGTCCCCATCAAACACTCCCAGGACAGGTACAGCACGGGGTCAGATACAGAATAAAGCTCCATCGACACTGTCCCCATCAAACACTCACAGGACAGGTACAGCACGGGTTTAGATACAGAGTAAAGCTCCCTCTACACCGTCTCCCTCAAACACTAACACGACAGATATATCATGGGACTAGACACAGCGTAAAGCTCCTTTTACACGGTCCCCATCAAACAATCCCAGGACAGCAACAGCACAGTGTACGATACAGAGAAAATCTTCCTCTGCACTGTCCCGATCAAACACTCACAGGACAGGTGCAGCACAGGGTTAGATAAAGAGCAAAGCTCCCTCCACACTGTCCCCATCAAACACTCCCAGGACAGATATAGCATGGGGCTAGACACAGAGTAAATCTCCTTTTACACTGTCCCCATCAAACAACCACAGAACAGGTAGAGCAGACATTTAGATACATAGTTACTCTCCTTCTACACTGTCCCCATCAAACAATCCCAGGACAGGTACAGCACGGGGTTAGATCCACAGTAAAGCTCCCTCTACACTGTCCCAATCAAACACTCCCAGGACAGGTACAGAACGGGGTTAGATACAGAGTAAAGCTTCATCTACATTTCCCCATCAAATAATCCCAGGACAGGTACAGCACGGGGTTGGATACAGAGTAAAGCTCCCTCTAAACAGTCCCCATCAAATATTTCCAGGGCAGGAACAGCACCGGTTTAGGTGTAGAGTAAAGCACCCTCTACACTGTCCCCATCAAACACTCCCAGGACATGAACAGCACGGGGTTAGATACAGATTAAAGCTCCTATTACACTGTCCCATCAAACAACCTCAGAACAGGTAGAGCAGAGGTTTAGATACAGAGTAAATCTCCTTCTACACTGTCCCCATCAAACAATCCCAGGACAGGTATAGCAAGGGGTTAGATCCAGAGTAAAGCTCCCTCTGCACTGTCCCCATCAAACACTCCCAGGACAGATACAGCACGGGGTTAGATAAAGCGTAAAGCTCCCTCTACAGTGTCCCCATCAAACACTCCCAGGACAGATACAGCACGGGGTTCTATAAAGAGTAAAGCTCCCTCTACACTGTCCCCATCAAACACTCATAGGACAGGTACTGCACGGGTTAAGATACCGAGTAAAGCTCCCTCGACACCGTCTCCATCAAACAACCACAGAACAGGTAGAGCAGAGATTTAGATACATAGTAAGTCTCCTTCTACACTGTCCCCATCAAACAATCCCAGGACAGTTATAGCAAGGGGTTAGATCCAGAGTAAAGCTCCCTCTGCACTGTCCCCATCAAACACTCCCAGGACAGATACAGTACGGGGTTAGATACAGAGTAAAGCTCCCTCTACAGTGTCCCCATCAAATAATCCCAGGACAGATACAGCACGGGGTTCTATAAAGAGTAAAGCTCCCTCTACACCGTCTCCATCAAACACTAACACGACAGATATAGCATGGGGTTAGACACAAATTAAAGCTCCTTTTACACTGTTACCATCAAATAACCTCAGAACAGGTAGAGCAGAGGTTTAGATACAGAGTAAATCTCCTTCTACACTGTCCCCATCAAACAATCCCAGGACAGGTACAGCACGGGGTTAGATCCAGAGTAATGCTCCCTCTGCACTGTCCCCATCAAACAATCCCAAGACAGATACAGCACGGGGTTATATAAAGAGTAAAGCTCCCTCTACACTGTCCCCATCAACAATCCCAGGGCAGGTTCAGCACGGGATTAGATATAGAGTAAAGCTCCCTCTACACAGTCCTCATCAAACAGTTCCAGGATAAGTACAGCACAGGGTGAGATACAGAGTAAAGCTCCTTCTACACTGTCCCTATCAAATACTCCCAGGACAGGTACAGCATGGGGTTAGATACAGAGTAAAGCTCCTTCTACACTATCCCCATCAAAAACACACTCGGAACAGGCAAGGCACAGGGCTAGATATAGAGTAAAGCTCCCTCCACACTGTCCCCATCAAACAATCCTAGGACAGGTATAGCACGGGGTTAGACACAGAGTAAAGCTCATTTTACACTGTCCCATCAAACAACCTCAGAACAGGTAGAGCAGAGGTTTAGATACAGAGTAAATCTCCTTCTACTCTGTCCCCATCAAACACTCCCAGGACAGGTATAGTTTGGGTTTAGATACAGAGTAAATCTCCTTCTACACTGTCCCCATCAAACACTCCCAGGACAGGTATAGCACGAGGTTAGATACAGAGTAAAGCTCCCTCTACAGTGTCCCCATCAAATGTTCCGAGGACAGGTACAGCACGGGGTTAGACACAGAGTAAAACTCCCTCTACACTGTCCCCATTACACACGCCTAGGACAGGTACAGCACGGGGATAGATATAGAGTGAAACTCGCACTACAATGTCCCCATCAAACACTCCCAAGACATGAACAGCACGGGGTTAGATACAGAGTAAAGCTCTCTGTACACTGACCGCATCAAATATTCTTAGGACTGGTAGAGCATGGGGTTGGATACAGATTAAAGCTCCCTCGACACTGTCCCCATCAAACACTCCCAGGACAGGTACAGCACGGGGTAAGATACAGAGTAAAGCTCCCTCTACACTGTCCCCATCAAACACCCCCAGGACAGGTACAGCACGGCATCAGATACAGAATAAAGCTCCCTCTACACTGTCCCCATCAAAAAATCCCAGGACAGCTGCAGCACAGGGTAAGATACAGAGAAAATCTTCCTCTGCACTGTCCCTATCAAACACTCACAGGACAGGTACAGCACGGGGTTAGATAAAGAGTAAAGCTCCCTCCACACTGTCCCCATCAAACACTCCCAGGACAGATATAGCATGGGGCTAGACACAGAGTAAATCTCCTTTTACATTGTCCCCATCAAACAACCACAGAACAGGTAGAGCAGAGATTTAGATACATAGTAAGTCTCCTTCTACACTGTCCCCATCAAACAATCCCAGGACAGGTATAGCACGGGGTTAGATCCACAGTAAAGCTCCCTCTACACTTTCCCCATCAAACACTCCCAGGACAGGTACAGAACGTGGTGAGATACAGAGTAATGCTTCATCTACATTTCCCCATCAAATAATCCCAGGACAGGTGCAGCACGGGGTTGGATACAGAGTAAAGCTCCCTCTACACAGTCCCCATCAAATATTTCCATGGCAGGTACAGCACCTGTTTAGGTGTAGAGTAAAGCTCCCTCTACACTGTCCCCATCAAACACTCCCAGGACATGAACAGCACAGGGTTAGATACAGAGTAAAGCTCCATCTACACAGTCCCCATCAAACAATCCTAGGACAGATATAGCACGGGGTTAGTCACAGAGTAAAGCTCCTTTTACACTGTCCCATCAAACAACCTCAGAACAGGTAGAGCAGAGGTTTAGATACAGAGCAAATCTCCTTCTACACTGTCCCCATCAAACAATCCCAGGACAGGTATAGCACGGGGTTAGATACAGAGTATAGCTCCTTCTACACTGTCCCCATCAAAAACACACTCGGAACAGGCAAGGCACAGGGTTAGATGTAGAGTAAAGCACCCTCTCAAGTGCCCCCATCAAACACTCCCAGGACAGGTACAGCACGGGGTTAGAT
This sequence comes from Isurus oxyrinchus, assembly GCA_026770705.1. Taxonomy (NCBI): domain Eukaryota; kingdom Metazoa; phylum Chordata; class Chondrichthyes; order Lamniformes; family Lamnidae; genus Isurus; species Isurus oxyrinchus. Next base: position 52,614 of record JANJGN010001601.1, read on the forward strand.
ACAGAGTAAAGCTCCCTCTACACTGTCCCCATTACACACGCCCAGGACAGGTACAGCACGGGGATAGATATAGAGTGAAACTCGCACTACACTGTCCCCATCAAACACTCCCAAGACATGAACAGCACGGGGTTAGATACAGAGTAAAGCTCTCTGTACACTGACCGCATCAAATATTCTTAGGACAGGTAGAGCATGGGGTTGGATACAGAGTAAAGCTCCCTCTACACTGTCCCCATCAAACACTCCCAGGACAGGTACAGCACGGCGTCAGATACAGAATAAAGCTCCATCGACACTGTCCCCATCAAACACTCACAGGACAGGTACAGCACGGGTTTAGATACAGAGTAAAGCTCCCTCTACACCGTCTCCATCAAACACTAACACGACAGATATAGCATGGGGTTAGACACAGAGTAAAGCTCCTTTTACACGGTCCCCATCAAACAATCCCAGGACAGCAACAGCACGGGGTAAGATACAGAGGAAATCTTCCTCTGCACTGTCCCTATCAAACACTCACAGGACAGGTACAGCACGGGGTTAGATAAAGAGTAAAGCTCCCTCCACACTGTCCCCATCAAACACTCCCAGGACAGATATAGCATGGGGCTAGACACAGAGTAAAGCTCCTTTTACACTGTCCCCATCAAACAACCACAGAACAGGTAGAGCAGAGATTTAGATACATAGTAAGTCTCCTTCTACACTGTCCCCATCAAACAATCCCAGGACAGTTATAGCAAGGGGTTAGATCCAGAGTAAAGCTCCCTCTGCACTGTCCCCATCAAACACTCCCAGGACAGGTATAGTTTGGGTTTAGATACAGAGTAAATATCCTTCTACACTGTCCCCATCAAACACTCCCAGGACAGGTATAGCACGAGGTTAGATACAGAGTAAAGCTCCCTCTACACTGTCCCCATCAAATGTTCCGAGGACAGGTACAGCACGGGGTTAGACACAGAGTAAAGCTCCCTCTACACTGTCCCCATTACACACGCCTAGGACAGGTACAGCACGGGGATAGATATAGAGTGAAACTCGCACTACGCTGTCCCCATCAAACACTCCCAAGACATGAACAGCACGGTGTTAGATACAGTGTAAAGCTCTCTGTACACTGACCGCATCAAATATTCTTAGGACAGGTACAGCATGGGGTTGGATACAGAGTAAAGCTCCCTCTACACTGTCCCCATCAAACACTCCCAGGACAGGTACAGCACGGGGTCAGATACAGAATAAAGCTCCATCGACACTGTCCCCATCAAACACTCACAGGACAGGTACAGCATGGGTTTAGATACAGAGTAAAGCTCCCTCTACACCGTCTCCCTCAAACACTAATACGACAGATATATCATGGGACTAGACACAGCGTAAAGCTCCTTTTACACGGTCCCCATCAAACAATCCCAGGACAGCAACAGCACAGGGTACGATACAGAGAAAATCTTCCTCTGCACTGTCCCGATCAAACACTCATAGGACAGGTGCAGCACGGGATTAGATAAAGAGCAAAGCTCCCTCCACACTGTCCCCATCAAACACTCCCAGGACAGATATAGCACGGGGCTAGACACAGAGTAAATCTCCTTTTACACTGTCCCCATCAAACAACCACAGAACAGGTAGAGCAGACATTTAGATACATAGTTACTCTCCTTCTACACTGTCCCCATCAAACAATCCCAGGACAGGTACAGCACGGGGTTAGATCCACAGTAAAGCTCCCTCTACACTGTCCCAATCAAACACTCCCAGGACAGGTACAGAACGGGGTTAGATACAGAGTAAAGCTTCATCTACATTTCCCCATCAAATAATCCCAGGACAGGTACAGCACGGGGTTGGATACAGAGTAAAGCTCCCTCTAAACAGTCCCCATCAAATATTTCCAGGGCAGGAACAGCACCGGTTTAGGTGTAGAGTAAAGCACCCTCTACACTGTCCCCATCAAACACTCCCAGGACATGAACAGCACGGGGTTAGATACAGATTAAAGCTCCTATTACACTGTCCCATCAAACAACCTCAGAACAGGTAGAGCAGAGGTTTAGATACAGAGTAAATCTCCTTCTACACTGTCCCCATCAAACAATCCCAGGACAGGTATAGCAAGGGGTTAGATCCAGAGTAAAGCTCCCTCTGCACTGTCCCCATCAAACACTCCCAGGACAGATACAGCACGGGGTTAGATAAAGCGTAAAGCTCCCTCTACAGTGTCCCCATCAAACACTCCCAGGACAGATACAGCACGGGGTTCTATAAAGAGTAAAGCTCCCTCTACACTGTCCCCATCAAACACTCATAGGACAGGTACTGCACGGGTTAAGATACCGAGTAAAGCTCCCTCGACACCGTCTCCATCAAACAACCACAGAACAGGTAGAGCAGAGATTTAGATACATAGTAAGTCTCCTTCTACACTGTCCCCATCAAACAATCCCAGGACAGTTATAGCAAGGGGTTAGATCCAGAGTAAAGCTCCCTCTGCACTGTCCCCATCAAACACTCCCAGGACAGATACAGTATGGGGTTAGAAACAGAGTAAAGCTCCCTCTACAGTGTCCCCATCAAATAATCCCAGGACAGATACAGCACGGGGTTCTATAAAGAGTAAAGCTCCCTCTACACCGTCTCCATCAAACACTAACACGACAGATATAGCATGGGGTTAGACACAGATTAAAGCTCCTTTTACACTGTTACCATCAAATAACCTCAGAACAGGTAGAGCAGAGGTTTAGATACAGAGTAAATCTCCTTCTACACTGTCCCCATCAAACAATCCCAGGACAGGTACAGCACGGGGTTAGATCCAGAGTAATGCTCCCTCTGCACTGTCCCCATCAAACAATCCCAAGACAGATACAGCACGGGGTTATATAAAGAGTAAAGCTCCCTCTACACTGTCCCCATCAACAATCCCAGGGCAGGTTCAGCACGGGATTAGATATAGAGTAAAGCTCCCTCTACACAGTCCTCATCAAACAGTTCCAGGACAAGTACAGCACAGGGTGAGATACAGAGTAAAGCTGTTCTACACTGTCCCTATCAAATACTCCCAGGACAGGTACAGCATGGGGTTAGATACAGAGTAAAGCTCCTTCTACACTATCCCCATCAAAAACACACTCGGAACAGGCAAGGCACAGGGCTAGATATAGAGTAAAGCTCCCTCCACACTGTCCCCATCAAACAATCCTAGGACAGGTATAGCACGGGGTTAGACACAGAGTAAAGCTCATTTTACACTGTCCCATCAAACAACCTCAGAACAGGTAGAGCAGAGGTTTAGATACAGAGTAAATCTCCTTCTACTCTGTCCCCATCAAACACTCCCAGGACAGGTATAGTTTGGGTTTAGATACAGAGTAAATATCCTTCTACACTGTCCCCATCAACCACTCCCAGGACAGGTATAGCACGAGGTTAGATACAGAGTAAAGCTCCCTCTACACTGTCCCCATCAAATGTTCCGAGGACAGGTACAGCACGGGGTTAGACACAGAGTAAAGCTCCCTCTACACTGTCCCCATTACACACGCCTAGGACAGGTACAGCACGGGGATAGATATAGAGTGAAACTCGCACTACGCTGTCCCCATCAAACACTCCCAAGACCTGAACAGCACGGTGTTAGATACAGTGTAAAGCTCTCTGTACACTGACCGCATCAAATATTCTTAGGACAGGTACAGCATGGGGTTGGATACAGAGTAAAGCTCCCTCTACACTGTCCCCATCAAACACTCCCAGGACAGGTACAGCACGGGGTCAGATACAGAATAAAGCTCCATCGACACTGTCCCCATCAAACACTCACAGGACAGGTACAGCACGGGTTTAGATACAGAGTAAAGCTCCCTCTACACCGTCTCCCTCAAACACTAACACGACAGATATATCATGGGACTAGACACAGCGTAAAGCTCCTTTTACACGGTCCCCATCAAACAATCCCAGGACAGCAACAGCACAGGGTACGATACAGAGAAAATCTTCCTCTGCACTGTCCCGATCAAACACTCACAGGACAGGTGCAGCACGGGATTAGATAAAGAGCAAAGCTCCCTCCACACTGTCCCCATCAAACACTCCCAGGACAGATATAGCACGGGGCTAGACACAGAGTAAATCTCCTTTTACACTGTCCCCATCAAACAACCACAGAACAGGTAGAGCAGACATTTAGATACATAGTTACTCTCCTTCTACACTGTCCCCATCAAACAATCCCAGGACAGGTACAGCACGGGGTTAGATCCACAGTAAAGCTCCCTCTACACTGTCCCAATCAAACACTCCCAGGACAGGTACAGAACGGGGTTAGATACAGAGTAAAGCTTCATCTACATTTCCCCATCAAATAATCCCAGGACAGGTACAGCACGGGGTTGGATACAGAGTAAAGCTCCCTCTAAACAGTCCCCATCAAATATTTCCAGGGCAGGAACAGCACCGGTTTAGGTGTAGAGTAAAGCACCCTCTACACTGTCCCCATCAAACACTCCCAGGACATGAACAGCACGGGGTTAGATACAGATTAAAGCTCCTATTACACTGTCCCATCAAACAACCTCAGAACAGGTAGAGCAGAGGTTTAGATACAGAGTAAATCTCCTTCTACACTGTCCCCATCAAACAATCCCAGGACAGGTATAGCAAGGGGTTAGATCCAGAGTAAAGCTCCCTCTGCACTGTCCCCATCAAACACTCCCAGGACAGATACAGCATGGGGTTAGATAAAGCGTAAAGCTCCCTCTACAGTGTCCCCATCAAACACTCCCAGGACAGATACAGCACGGGGTTCTATAAAGAGTAAAGCTCCCTCTACACTGTCCCCATCAAACACTCATAGGACAGGTACTGCACGGGTTAAGATACCGAGTAAAGCTCCCTCGACACCGTCTCCATCAAACAACCACAGAACAGGTAGAGCAGAGATTTAGATACATAGTAAGTCTCCTTCTACACTGTCCCCATCAAACAATCCCAGGACAGTTATAGCAAGGGGTTAGATCCAGAGTAAAGCTCCCTCTGCACTGTCCCCATCAAACACTCCCAGGACAGATACAGTACGGGGTTAGATACAGAGTAAAGCTCCCTCTACAGTGTCCCCATCAAATAATCCCAGGACAGATACAGCACGGGGTTCTATAAAGAGTAAAGCTCCCTCTACACCGTCTCCATCAAACACTAACACGACAGATATAGCATGGGGTTAGACACAGATTAAAGCTCCTTTTACACTGTTACCATCAAATAACCTCAGAACAGGTAGAGCAGAGGTTTAGATACAGAGTAAATCTCCTTCTACACTGTCCCCATCAAACAATCCCAGGACAGGTACAGCACGGGGTTAGATCCAGAGTAATGCTCCCTCTGCACTGTCCCCATCAAACAATCCCAAGACAGATACAGCACGGGGTTATATAAAGAGTAAAGCTCCCTCTACACTGTCCCCATCAACAATCCCAGGGCAGGTTCAGCACGGGATTAGATATAGAGTAAAGCTCCCTCTACACAGTCCTCATCAAACAGTTCCAGGACAAGTACAGCACAGGGTGAGATACAGAGTAAAGCTCCTTCTACACTGTCCCTATCAAATACTCCCAGGACAGGTACAGCATGGGGTTAGATACAGAGTAAAGCTCCTTCTACACTATCCCCATCAAAAACACACTCGGAACAGGCAAGGCACAGGGCTAGATATAGAGTAAAGCTCCCTCCACACTGTCCCCATCAAACAATCCTAGGACAGGTATAGCACGGGGTTAGACACAGAGTAAAGCTCATTTTACACTGTCCCATCAAACAACCTCAGAACAGGTAGAGCAGAGGTTTAGATACAGAGTAAATCTCCTTCTACTCTGTCCCCATCAAACACTCCCAGGACAGGTATAGTTTGGGTTTAGATACAGAGTAAATCTCCTTCTACACTGTCCCCATCAAACACTCCCAGGACAGGTATAGCACGAGGTTAGATACAGAGTAAAGCTCCCTCTACAGTGTCCCCATCAAATGTTCCGAGGACAGGTACAGCACGGGGTTAGACACAGAGTAAAGCTCCCTCTACACTGTCCCCATTACACACGCCTAGGACAGGTACAGCACGGGGATAGATATAGAGTGAAACTCGCACTACAATGTCCCCATCAAACACTCCCAAGACATGAACAGCACGGGGTTAGATACAGAGTAAAGCTCTCTGTACACTGACCGCATCAAATATTCTTAGGACTGGTAGAGCATGGGGTTGGATACAGATTAAAGCTCCCTCGACACTGTCCCCATCAAACACTCCCAGGACAGGTACAGCACGGGGTTAGATACAGAGTAAAGCTCCCTCTACACTGTCCCCATCAAACACCCCCAGGACAGGTACAGCACGGCATCAGATACAGAATAAAGCTCCCTCTACACTGTCCCCATCAAACAATCCCAGGACAGCTGCAGCACAGGGTAAGATACAGAGAAAATCTTCCTCTGCACTGTCCCTATCAAACACTCACAGGACAGGTACAGCACGGGGTTAGATAAAGAGTAAAGCTCCCTCCACACTGTCCCCATCAAACACTCCCAGGACAGATATAGCATGGGGCTAGACACAGAGTAAATCTCCTTTTACATTGTCCCCATCAAACAACCACAGAACAGGTAGAGCAGAGATTTAGATACATAGTAAGTCTCCTTCTACACTGTCCCCATCAAACAATCCCAGGACAGGTATAGCACGGGGTTAGATCCACAGTAAAGCTCCCTCTACACTTTCCCCATCAAACACTCCCAGGACAGGTACAGAACGTGGTGAGATACAGAGTAATGCTTCATCTACATTTCCCCATCAAATAATCCCAGGACAGGTGCAGCACGGGGTTGGATACAGAGTAAAGCTCCCTCTACACAGTCCCCATCAAATATTTCCAGGGCAGGTACAGCACCTGTTTAGGTGTAGAGTAAAGCTCCCTCTACACTGTCTCCATCAAACACTCCCAGGACATGAACAGCACGGGGTTAGATAAAGAGTAAAGCTCCATCTACACAGTCCCCATCAAACAATCCTAGGACAGATATAGCACGGGGTTAGTCACAGAGTAAAGCTCCTTTTACACTGTCCCATCAAACAACCTCAGAACAGGTAGAGCAGAGGTTTAGATACAGAGCAAATCTCCTTCTACACTGTCCCCATCAAACAATCCCAGGACAGGTATAGCACGGGGTTAGATACAGAGTATAGCTCCTTCTACACTGTCCCCATCAAAAACACACTCGGAACAGGCAAGGCACAGGGTTAGATGTAGAGTAAAGCACCCTCTCAAGTGCCCCCATCAAACACTCCCAGGACAGGTACAGCATGGGGTTAGATACAGAGTAAAGCTCCCTCTACACTGTCCCCATTACACACGCCCAGGACAGGTACAGCACGGGGATAGATATAGAGTGAAACTCGCACTACACTGTCCCCATCAAACACTCCCAAGACATGAACAGCACGGGGTTAGATACAGAGTAAACCTCTCTGTACACTGACCGCATCAAATATTCTTAGGACAGGTAGAGCATGGGGTTGGATACAGAGTAAAGCTCCCTCTACACTGTCCCCATCAAACACTCCCAGGACAGGTACAGCACGGCATCAGATACAGAATAAAGCTCCATCGACACTGTCCCCATCAAACACTCACAGGACAGGTACAGCACGGGTTTAGATACAGAGTAAAGCTCCCTCTACACCGTCTCCATCAAACACTAACACGACAGATATAGCATGGGGTTAGACACAGAGTAAAGCTCCTTTTACACGGTCCCCATCAAACAATCCCAGGACAGCAACAGCACGGGGTAAGATACAGAGGAAATCTTCCTCTGCACTGTCCCTATCAAACACTCACAGGACAGGTACAGCACGGGGTTAGATAAAGAGTAAAGCTCCCTCCACACTGTCCCCATCAAACACTCCCAGGACAGATATAGCATGGGGCTAGACACAGAGTAAAGCTCCTTTTACACTGTCCCCATCAAACAACCACAGAACAGGTAGAGCAGAGATTTAGATACATAGTAAGACTCCTTCTACACTGTCCCCATCAAACAATCCCAGGACAGTTATAGCAAGGGGTTAGATCCAGAGTAAAGCTCCCTCTGCACTGTCCCCATCAAACACTCCCAGGACAGGCATAGTTTGGGTTTAGATACAGAGTAAATATCCTTCTACACTGTCCCCATCAAACACTCCCAGGACAGGTATAGCACGAGGTTAGATACAGAGTAAAGCTCCCTCTACACTGTCCCCATCAAATGTTCCGAGGACAGGTACAGCACGGGGTTAGACACAGAGTAAAGCTCCCTCTACACTGTCCCCATTACACACGCCTAGGACAGGTACAGCACGGGGATAGATATAGAGTGAAACTCGCACTACGCTGTCCCCATCAAACACTCCCAAGACATGAACAGCACGGTGTTAGATACAGTGTAAAGCTCTCTGTACACTGACCGCATCAAATATTCTTAGGACAGGTACAGCATGGGGTTGGATACAGAGTAAAGCTCCCTCTACACTGTCCCCATCAAACACTCCCAGGACAGGTACAGCACGGGGTCAGATACAGAATAAAGCTCCATCGACACTGTCCCCATCAAACACTCACAGGACAGGTACAGCACGGGTTTAGATACAGAGTAAAGCTCCCTCTACACCGTCTCCCTCAAACACTAACACGACAGATATATCATGGGACTAGACACAGCGTAAAGCTCCTTTTACACGGTCCCCATCAAACAATCCCAGGACAGCAACAGCACAGGGTACGATACAGAGAAAATCTTCCTCTGCACTGTCCCGATCAAACACTCACAGGACAGATATAGCACGGGGCGAGACACAGAGTAAATCTCCTTTTACACTGTCCCCATCAAACAACCACAGAACAGGTAGAGCAGACATTTAGATACATAGTTACTCTCCTTCTACACTGTCCCCATCAAACAATCCCAGGACAGGTACAGCACGGGGTTAGATACAGATTAAAGCTCCTTTTACACTGTCCCATCAAACAACCTCAGAACAGGTAGAGCAGAGGTTTAGATACAGAGTAAATCTCCTTCTACACTGTCCCCATCAAACAATCCCAGGACAGGTATAGCAAGGGGTTAGATCCAGAGTAAAGCTCCCTCTGCACTGTCCCCATCAAACACTCCCAGGACAGATACAGCACGGGGTTAGATAAAGCGTAAAGCTCCCTCTACAGTGTCCCCATCAAACATTCCCAGGACAGATACAGCACGGGGTTCTATAAAGAGTAAAGCTCCCTCTACACTGTCCCCATCAAACACTCATAGGACAGCTACTGCACGGGTTAAGATACCGAGTAAAGCTCCCTCGACACCGTCTCCATCAAACAACCACAGAACAGGTAGAGCAGAGATTTAGATACATAGTAAGTCTCCTTCTACACTGTCCCCATCAAACAATCCCAGGACAGTTATAGCAAGGGGTTAGATCCAGAGTAAAGCTCCCTCTGCACTGTCCCCATCAAACACTCCCAGGACAGATACAGTACGGGGTTAGATACAGAGTAAAGCTCCCTCTACAGTGTCCCCATCAAATAATCCCAGGACAGATACAGCACGGGGTTCTATAAAGAGTAAAGCTCCCTCTACACCGTCTCCATCAAACACTAACACGACAGATATAGCATGGGGTTAGACACAGATTAAAGCTCCTTTTACACTGTTACCATCAAATAACCTCAGAACAGGTAGAGCAGAGGTTTAGATACAGAGTAAATCTCCTTCTACACTGTCCCCATCAAACAATCCCAGGACAGGTACAGCACGGGGTTAGATCCAGAGTAATGCTCCCTCTGCACTGTCCCCATCAAACAATCCCAAGACAGATACAGCACGGGGTTATATAAAGAGTAAAGCTCCCTCTACACTGTCCCCATCAACAATCCCAGGGCAGGTTCAGCACGGGATTAGATATAGAGTAAAGCTCCCTCTACACAGTCCTCATCAAACAGTTCCAGGACAAGTACAGCACAGGGTGAGATATAGAGTAAAGCTCCTTCTACACTGTCCCTATCAAATACTCCCAGGACAGGTACAGCACGGGGTTAGATACAGAGTAAAGCTCCTTCTACACTATCCCCATCAAAAACACACTCGGAACAGGCAAGGCACAGGGTTAGATAGAGAGGAAAGCTCCCTCCACACTGTCCCCATCAAACAATCCTAGGACAGGTATAGCACGGGGTTAGACACAGAGTAAAGCTCATTTTACACTGTCCCATCAAACAACCTCAGAACAGGTAGAGCAGAGGTTTAGATACAGAGTAAATCTCCTTTTACACGGTCCCCATCAAACAATCCCAGGACAGCAACAGCACGGGGTAAGATACAGAGGAAATCTTCCTCTGCAATGTCCCTATCAAACACTCACAGGACAGGTACAGCACGGGGTTAGATAAAGAGTAAAGCTCCCTCCACACTGTCCCCATCAAACACTCCCAGGACAGATATAGCACGGGGCTAGACACAGAGTAAATCTCCTTTTACACTGTCCCCATCAAAGAACCACAGAACAGGTAGAGCAGACATTTAGATACATAGTTACTCTCCTTCTACACTGTCCCCATCAAACAATCCCAGGACAGGTACAGCACGGGGTTAGATACAGAGTAAAGCTCCCTCTACACTGTCCCCATCAAACACTCCCAGTACAGGTACAGCACGGGGTTAGATCCACAGTAAAGCTCCCTCTACACTGTCCCCATCAAACACTCCCAGGACAGGTACAGAACGGGGTGAGATACAGAGTAAAGCTCCCTCTACACTGTCCCCATCAAATAATCCCAGGACATGTACAGCACGGGGTTGGATACAGAGTAAAGCTCCCTCTAAACAGTCCCCATCAAATATTTCCAGGGCAGGAACAGCACCGGTTTAGGTGTAGAGTAAAGCACCCTCTACACTGTCCCCATCAAACACTCCCAGGACATGAACAGCACGGGGTTAGATACAGATTAAAGCTCCTTTTACACTGTCCCATCAAACAACCTCAGAACAGGTAGAGCAGAGGTTTAGATACAGAGTAAAGCTCCCTCTACAGTGTCCCCATCAAACACTCCCAGGCACATACAGCACGGGGTTCTTTAAAGAGTAAAGCTCCCTCTACACTGTCCCCATCAAACACTCACAGGACAGGTACAGCACGGGTTAAGATACCGAGTAAAGCTCCCTCGACAGCGTCTCCATCAAACACTAACACGACAGATATAGCACGGGGTTAGATACAGATTAAAGCTCCTTTTACACTGTCCCATCAAACAACCTCAGAACAGGTAGAGCAGAGGTTTAGATACTGAGTAAATCTCCTTCTACACTGTCCCCATCAAACAATCCCAGGACAGGTATAGCAAGGGGTTAGATCCAGAGCAAAGCTCCCTCTACACTGTCCCCATCCAACACTCCCAGGACAGGTACAGAACGGGGTTAGATAAAGAGTAAAGCTCCCTCTACACTGTCCCCATCAACACTCGCAGGGCAGGTTCAGCACGGGATTAGATATAGAGTAAATCTCCCTCTACACAGTCCTCATCAAACAGTTCCAGGACAAGTACAGCAAAGGGTGAGATACAGAGTAAAGCTCCCTCAACACTGTCCTCATCAAACACTTCCAGGACAAGTACAGCACAGGTTTAGATACAGAGTGAACTCCCTCAAAACTCTCCACATCAAACACACCCAGGACAGGTACAGCACGCTGTTAGTTACAGAGTAAAGCTCAATCTACAATGTCCCTATCAAATACTCCCAGGACAGGTACAGCACAGGGTTAGATACAGAGTAAAGCTCCTTCTACACTGTCCCTATCAAGTACTCCCAGGACAGGTAAAGCACGGGGTTAGATACAGAGTAAAGCTCCTTCTACACTGTCCCCATCAAAAACACACCCAGAACAGGCAAGGCACAGGGTTAGATATGGAGTAAAGCACCCTCACAAGTGCCCCCATCAAACACTCCCAGGACAGGTATAGCACGGGGTTAGACACAGAGTAAAGCTCATTTTACAGTGTCCCATCAAACAACCTCAGAACAGGTAGAGCAGAGGTTTAGATACAGAGTAAATCTCCTTCTACACTGTCCCCATCAAACACTCCCAGGACATGTATAGTTTGGGTTTAGATACAGAGTAAATATCCTTCTACACTGTCCCCATCAAACACTCCCAGGACAGGTATAGCACGAGGTTAGATACAGAGTAAAGCTCCCTCTACACTGTCCCCATCAAATGTTCCGAGGACAGGTACAGCACGGGGTTAGACACAGACTAAAGCTCCCTCTACACTGTCCCCATTACACACGCCTAGGACAGGTACAGCACGGGGATAGATATAGAGTGAAACTCGCACTACGCTGTCCCCATCAAACACTCCCAAGACATGAACAGCACGGTGTTAGATACAGTGTAAAGCTCTCTGTACACTGACCGCATCAAATATTCTTAGGACAGGTACAGCATGGGGTTGGATACAGAGTAAAGCTCCCTCTACACTGTCCCCATCAAACACTCCCAGGACAGGTACAGCACGGGGTCAGATACAGAATAAAGCTCCATCGACACTGTCCCCATCAAACACTCACAGGACAGGTACAGCACGGGTTTAGATACGGAGTAAAGCTCCCTCTACACCGTCTCCCTCAAACACTAACACGACAGATATATCATGGGACTAGACACAGCGTAAAGCTCCTTTTACACGGTCCCCATCAAACAATCCCAGGACAGCAACAGCACGGGGTAAGATACAGAGAAAATCTTCCTCTGCACTGTCCCGATCAAACACTCACAGGACAGGTGCAGCACAGGGTTAGATAAAGAGCAAAGCTCCCTCCACACTGTCCCCATCAAACACTCCCAGGACAGATATAGCACGGGGCTAGACACAGAGTAAATCTCCTTTTACACTGTCCCCATCAAACAACCACAGAACAGGTAGAGCAGACATTTAGATACATAGTTACTCTCCTTCTACACTGTCCCCATCAAACAATCCCAGGACAGGTACAGCACGGGGTTAGATCCACAGTAAAGCTCCCTCTACACTGTCCCAATCAAACACTCCCAGGACAGGTACAGAACGGGGTTAGATACAGAGTAAAGCTTCATCTACATTTCCCCATCAAATAATCCCAGGACAGGTACAGCACGGGGTTGGATACAGAGTAAAGCTCCCTCTAAACAGTCCCCATCAAATATTTCCAGGGCAGGAACAGCACCGGTTTAGGTGTAGAGTAAAGCACCCTCTACACTGTCCCCATCAAACACTCCCAGGACATGAACAGCACGGGGTTAGATACAGATTAAAGCTCCTATTACACTGTCCCATCAAACAACCTCAGAACAGGTAGAGCAGAGGTTTAGATACAGAGTAAATCTCCTTCTACACTGTCCCCATCAAACAATCCCAGGACAGGTATAGCAAGGGGTTAGATCCAGAGTAAAGCTCCCTCTGCACTGTCCCCATCAAACACTCCCAGGACAGATACAGCACGGGGTTAGATAAAGCGTAAAGCTCCCTCTACAGTGTCCCCATCAAACACTCCCAGGACAGATACAGCACGGGGTTCTATAAAGAGTAAAGCTCCCTCTACACTGTCCCCATCAAACACTCATAGGACAGCTACTGCACGGGTTAAGATACCGAGTAAAGCTCCCTCGACACCGTCTCCATCAAACAACCACAGAACAGGTAGAGCAGAGATTTAGATACATAGTAAGTCTCCTTCTACACTGTCCCCATCAAACAATCCCAGGACAGTTATAGCAAGGGGTTAGATCCAGAGTAAAGCTCCCTCTGCACTGTCCCCATCAAACACTCCCAGGACAGATACAGTACGGGGTTAGATACAGAGTAAAGCTCCCTCTACAGTGTCCCCATCAAATAATCCCAGGACAGATACAGCACGGGGTTCTATAAAGAGTAAAGCTCCCTCTACACCGTCTCCATCAAACACTAACACGACAGATATAGCATGGGGTTAGACACAGATTAAAGCTCCTTTTACACTGTTACCATCAAATAACCTCAGAACAGGTAGAGCAGAGGTTTAGATACAGAGTAAATCTCCTTCTACACTGTCCCCATCAAACAATCCCAGGACAGGTACAGCACGGGGTTAGATCCAGAGTAATGCTCCCTCTGCACTGTCCCCATCAAACAATCCCAAGACAGATACAGCACGGGGTTATATAAAGAGTAAAGCTCCCTCTACACTGTCCCCATCAACAATCCCAGGGCAGGTTCAGCACGGGATTAGATATAGAGTAAAGCTCCCTCTACACAGTCCTCATCAAACAGTTCCAGGACAAGTACAGCACAGGGTGAGATACAGAGTAAAGCTCCTTCTACACTGTCCCCATCAAATACTCCCAGGACAGGTACAGCACGGGGTTAGATACAGAGTAAAGCTCCTTCTACACTATCCCCATCAAAAACACACTCGGAACAGGCAAGGCACAGGGTTAGATAGAGAGGAAAGCTCCCTCCACACTGTCCCCATCAAACAATCCTAGGACAGGTATAGCACGGGGTTAGACACAGAGTAAAGCTCATTTTACACTGTCCCATCAAACAACCTCAGAACAGGTAGAGCAGAGGTTTAGATACAGAGTAAATCTCCTTCTACACTGTCCCCATCAAACACTCCCAGGACAGGTATAGTTTGGGTTTAGATACAGAGTAAATCTCCTTCTACACTGTCCCCATCAAACACTCCCAGGACAGGTATAGCACGAGGTTAGATACAGAGTAAAGCTCCCTCTACAGTGTCCCCATCAAATGTTCTGAGGACAGGTACAGCACGGGGTTAGACACAGAGTAAAGCTCCCTCTACACTGTCCCCATTACACACGCCTAGGACAGGTACAGCACGGGGATAGATATAGAGTGAAACTCGCACTACGCTGTCCCCATCAAACACTCCCAAGACATGAATAGCACGGTGTTAGATACAGTGTAAAGCTCTCTGTACACTGACCGCATCAAATATTCTTAGGACAGGTACAGCATGGGGTTGGATACAGAGTAAAGCTCCCTCTACACTGTCCCCATCAAACACTCCCAGGACAGGTACAGCACGGGGTCAGATACAGAATAAAGCTCCATCGACACTGTCCCCATCAAACACTCACAGGACAGGTACAGCACGGGTTTAGATACAGAGTAAAGCTCCCTCTACACCGTCTCCCTCAAACACTAACACGACAGATATATCATGGGACTAGACACAGCGTAAAGCTCCTTTTACACGGTCCCCATCAAACAATCCCAGGACAGCAACAGCACAGGGTACGATACAGAGAAAATCTTCCTCTGCACTGTCCCGATCAAACACTCACAGGACAGGTGCAGCACGGGGTTAGATAAAGAGTAAAGCTCCCTCCACACTGTCCCCATCAAACACTCACAGGACAGATATAGCACGGGGCTAGACACAGAGTAAATCTCCTTTTACACTGTCCCCATCAAAGAACCACAGAACAGGTAGAGCAGACATTTAGATACATAGTTACTCTCCTTCTACACTGTCCCCATCAAACAATCCCAGGACAGGTACAGCACGGGGTTAGATACAGAGTAAAGCTCCCTCTACACTGTCCCCATCAAACACTCCCAGTACAGGTACAGCACGGGGTTAGATCCACAGTAAAGCTCCCTCTACACTGTCCCCATCAAACACTCCCAGGACAGGTACAGAACGGGGTGAGATACAGAGTAAAGCTCCCTCTACACTGTCCCCATCAAATAATCCCAGGACATGTACAGCACGGGGTTGGATACAGAGTAAAGCTCCCTCTAAACAGTCCCCATCAAATATTTCCAGGGCAGGAACAGCACCGGTTTAGGTGTAGAGTAAAGCACCCTCTACACTGTCCCCATCAAACACTCCCAGGACATGAACAGCACGGGGTTAGATACAGATTAAAGCTCCTTTTACACTGTCCCATCAAACAACCTCAGAACAGGTAGAGCAGAGGTTTAGATACAGAGTAAATCTCCTTCTACACTGTCCCCATCAAACAATCCCAGGACAGGTATAGCAAGGGGTTAGATCCAGAGTAAAGCTCCCTCTGCACTGTCCCCATCAAACACTCCCAGGACAGATACAGCACGGGGTTAGATAAAGCGTAAAGCTCCCTCTACAGTGTCCCCATCAAACACTCCCAGGCACATACAGCACGGGGTTCTTTAAAGAGTAAAGCTCCCTCTACACTGTCCCCATCAAACACTCACAGGACAGGTACAGCACGGGTTAAGATACCGAGTAAAGCTCCCTCGACAGCGTCTCCATCAAACACTAACACGACAGATATAGCACGGGGTTAGATACAGATTAAAGCTCCTTTTACACTGTCCCATCAAACAACCTCAGAACAGGTAGAGCAGAGGTTTAGATACTGAGTAAATCTCCTTCTACACTGTCCCCATCAAACAATCCCAGGACAGGTATAGCAAGGGGTTAGATCCAGATTAAAGCTCCCTCTGCACTGTCCCCATCCAACACTCCCAGGACAGGTACAGAACGGGGTTAGATAAAGAGTAAAGCTCCCTCTACACTGTCCCCATCAACACTCGCAGGGCAGGTTCAGCACGGGATTAGATATAGAGTAAATCTCCCTCTACACAGTCCTCATCAAACAGTTCCAGGACAAGTACAGCAAAGGGTGAGATACAGAGTAAAGCTCCCTCAACACAGTCCTCATCAAACACTTCCAGGACAAGTACAGCACAGGTTTAGATACAGAGTGAACTCCCTCAAAACTCTCCACATCAAACACACCCAGGACAGGTACAGCACGCAGTTAGTTACAGAGTAAAGCTCAATCTACAATGTCCCTATCAAATACTCCCAGGACAGGTACAGCACAGGGTTAGATACAGAGTAAATCTCCTTCTACACTGTCCCTATCAAGTACACCCAGGACAGGTAAAGCACGGGGTTAGATACAGAGTAAAGCTCCTTCTACACTGTCCCCATCAAACAATCCTAGGACAGGTATAGCACGGGGTTAGACACAGAGTAAAGCTCATTTTACAGTGTCCCATCAAACAACCTCAGAACAGGTAGAGCAGAGGTTTAGATACAGAGTAAATCTCCTTCTACACTGTCCCCATCAAACACTCCCAGGACATGTATAGTTTGGGTTTAGATACAGAGTAAATATCCTTCTACACTGTCCCCATCAAACACTCCCAGGACAGGTATAGCACGAGGTTAGATACAGAGTAAAGCTCCCTCTACACTGTCCCCATCAAATGTTCCGAGGACAGGTACAGCACGGGGTTAGACACAGACTAAAGCTCCCTCTACACTGTCCCCATTACACACGCCTAGGACAGGTACAGCACGGGGATAGATATAGAGTGAAACTCGCACTACGCTGTCCCCATCAAACACTCCCAAGACATGAACAGCACGGTGTTAGATACAGTGTAAAGCTCTCTGTACACTGACCGCATCAAATATTCTTAGGACAGGTACAGCATGGGTTTGGATACAGAGTAAAGCTCCCTCTACACTGTCCCCATCAAACACTCCCAGGACAGGTACAGCACGGGGTCAGATACAGAATAAAGCTCCATCGACACTGTCCCCATCAAACACTCACAGGACAGGTACAGCACGGGTTTAGAAACAGAGTAAAGCTCCCTCTACACCGTCTCCCTCAAACACTAACACGACAGATATAGCATGGGGTTAGACACAGAGTAAAGCTCCTTTTACACGGTCCCCATCAAACAATCCCAGGACAGCAACAGCACGGGATAAGATACAGAGAAAATCTTCCTCTGCACTGTCACTATCAAACACTCACAGGACAGGTACAGCACGGGGTTAGATAAAGAGTAAAGCTCCCTCCACACTGTCCCCATCAAACACTCCCAAGACAGATATAGCACGTGGCTAGACACAGAGTAAAGCTCCTTTTACACTGTCCCATCAAACAACCTCAGAACAGGTAGAGCAGAGGTTTAGATACAGAGTAAATCTCCTTCTACACTGTCCCCATCAAACACTCCCAGGACAGATACAGCACGGGGTTAGATAAAGCGTAAAGCTCCCTCTACAGTGTCCCCATCAAACACTCCCAGGACAGATACAGCACGGGGTTCTATAAAGAGTAAAGCTCCCTCTACACTGTCCCCATCAAACACTCATAGGACAGGTACTGCACGGGTTAAGATACCGAGTAAAGCTCCCTCGACACCGTCTCCATCAAACAACCACAGAACAGGTAGAGCAGAGATTTAGATACATAGTAAGTCTCCTTCTACACTGTCCCCATCAAACAATCCCAGGACAGTTATAGCAAGGGGTTAGATCCAGAGTAAAGCTCCCTCTGCACTGTCCCCATCAAACACTCCCAGGACAGATACAGTACGGGGTTAGATACAGAGTAAAGCTCCCTCTACAGTGTCCCCATCAAATAATCCCAGGACAGATACAGCACGGGGTTCTATAAAGAGTAAAGCTCCCTCTACACCGTCTCCATCAAACACTAACACGACAGATATAGCATGGGGTTAGACACAGATTAAAGCTCCTTTTACACTGTTACCATCAAATAACCTCAGAACAGGTAGAGCAGAGGTTTAGATACAGAGTAAATCTCCTTCTACACTGTCCCCATCAAACAATCCCAGGACAGGTACAGCACGGGGTTAGATCCAGAGTAATGCTCCCTCTGCACTGTCCCCATCAAACAATCCCAAGACAGATACAGCACGGGGTTATATAAAGAGTAAAGCTCCCTCTACACTGTCCCCATCAACAATCCCAGGGCAGGTTCAGCACGGGATTAGATATAGAGTAAAGCTCCCTCTACACAGTCCTCATCAAACAGTTCCAGGACAAGTACAGCACAGGGTGAGATACAGAGTAAAGCTCCTTCTACACTGTCCCTATCAAATACTCCCAGGACAGGTACAGCACGGGGTTAGATACATAGTAAAGCTCCTTCTACACTATCCCCATCAAAAACACACTCGGAACAGGCAAGGCACAGGGTTAGATAGAGAGGAAAGCTCCCTCCACACTGTCCCCATCAAACAATCCTAGGACAGGTATAGCACGGGGTTAGACACAGAGTAAAGCTCATTTTACACTGTCCCATCAAACAACCTCAGAACAGGTAGAGCAGAGGTTTAGATACAGAGTAAATCTCCTTCTACACTGTCCCCATCAAACACTCCCAGGACAGGTATAGTTTGGGTTTAGATACAGAGTAAATCTCCTTCTACACTGTCCCCATCAAACACTCCCAGGACAGGTATAGCACGAGGTTAGATACAGAGTAAAGCTCCCTCTACAGTGTCCCCATCAAATGTTCTGAGGACAGGTACAGCACGGGGTTAGACACAGAGTAAAGCTCCCTCTACACTGTCCCCATTACACACGCCTAGGACAGGTACAGCACGGGGATAGATATAGAGTGAAACTCGCACTACGCTGTCCCCATCAAACACTCCCAAGACATGAACAGCACGGTGTCAGAACAAGTAGAGCAGAGGTTTAGATACAGAGTACATCTCCTTCTACACTGTCCCCATCAAACACTAACACGACAGACATAGCATGGGGTTAGATACAGAGTAAATCTCCTTCTACACTGTCCCCATCAAACAATCCCAGGACAGGTATAGCACGGGGTTAGATCCAGAGTAAAGCTCCCTCTACAGTGTCCCCATCCAACACTCCCAGGACAGGTACAGAACGGGGTTAGATAAAGAGTAAAGCTCCCTCTACACTGTCCCCATCAACACTCGCAGGGCAGGTTCAGCACGGGATTAGATATAGAGTAAAGCTCCCTCTACACAGTCCTCATCAAACACTCCCAGGACACGTACAGCACGGTGTTAGATACAGAGAAAATCTCCCTCTACACTATCCCCATCAAATATTCCTATGACAGGTACAGCACGGGCTTAGATACAGAGTAACGCTCCCTCTACACTGTCCCCATTACACACGCCCAGGACAGGTACAGCACAGGGATAGATATAGAGTGAAACTCGTACTAAATTGTACCCATCAAACACTCCCAGGACAGGTACAACACAAGGTTAGATACAGAGTAAAGCCCGCTCTACACCGTCTCCATCAAACACTAACACGACAGATATAGCATGGGGTTAGACACAGAGTAAAGCTCCTTTTACACTGTCCCAATCAAACAATCCCAGGACAGGTACACCACGGGGTTAGATACAGAGTAAAGCTCCCTCTGCACTGTCCCCATCAAACACTCACAGGCAGGTACAGCACGGGGTTAGATAAAGAGTAAAGCTCCCTCTACACTGCCCCATCAAACAATCCCAGGACAGTTATAGCATGGGGTTAGACACAGTGTAAATCTCCTTTTACACTGTCCCCATCAAACCACCTCAGAACAGGTAGAGCACGGGGTTAGATACAGAATAAACCTCCCTCTACACTATCTGAATCAAACACTCCGAGGACAGATACCGCACGAGGTTAGAGGCAGAGTAAAGTGCCCTCAACACTATCCTCATCAAACATTTCCAGGACAAGTACAGCACAGGATTACATACAGAGGAAATCTCCCTCTACACAGTCCTCATCAAACACTTCCAAGACAAGTGCACATGTTTAGATACAGAGTAAAGCACCCTGTACACTCTCCCCATCAAACACTCCGAGGGCAGGTACAGCATCGTTTTAGATTCAGAGTAAAGTTCCCTCTGCACCGTCCCCATCAAACACTCCCAGGGCACGTACAGCACCGGGCTATGTGCTGAGTAAAGCCGCCTCTACACGGTCTCCATCAAACACTCCCAGGGCAGGTACAGCACGGGGTTAGATACAGAGTAAAGCTCCCTCTACACTGTCCACATCAAACACTCCCAGGACAGGTACAGCATGGGGTTAAATTCAGAGTAAAGCTCCCTCTACACTGTCCACATCAAACACTCCCAGGGCAGGTACAGCATGGGGTTAAATTCAGAGTAAAGCTCCCTCTACACTGTCCACATCAAACACTCCCAGGACAGGTACAGCACGGGGTATGGTGTAGAGTAATTCCCCCTCTGCACTGTCCCCATCAAACACTCACAGGACAAGTACACCACGGGTTTAGATACAGAGTAAAGGTCCCTCTACAGTGTCCCCATTACACATGCCCAGGACAGGTACTGCACGGGGTTAGATACAGAGTAAAGCTCCCTCTACACTGTCCCCATCAAAAATTCTGAGGACAGGTACAGCACGGGGTTAGATACAGGGTAATGCTCCCTCTACACTGATCCCATTACACACGCCCAGGACAGGTACAGCACGGGGATAGATATAGATTGAAACTCGCACTAAATTGTACCCATCAAACACTCCCAGGACAGGTTCAACACAAGGTTAGGTACAGAGTAAAGCTCCCTCTACACCGTCTCCATCAAACACTAACATGACAGATATAGCATGGGGATAGACACAGAGTAAAGCTCCTTTTACACTGTCCCCATCAAACAATCCCAGGATAGGTACAGCACGGGTTAGATACAGAGTAAAACTCCCACTACACTGTCCCCATCAAACACTCCCAGGACATGAACAGCATGGGTTTAGATACAGAGTAAAGCTCTCTGTACACTGACCGCATCAAATATTCTTAGGACAGGTACAGCATGGCGTCAGATACAGAATAAAGCTCCATCTCCACTGTCCTCATCAAACACTCCCAAGACAGGTACAGCATGGAGTTAGACACAGAGTAAAGCTCCTTTTATACTGTCCCCATCAAACAATCCCAGGACAGGTACAGCACGGGGTTAGATACAGTGTAAATCTCCTTATACACTGTCCCCATCAAACCACCTCAGAAGAGGTAGAGTTAGATACAGAATAAAGCTCCCTGTACACTATCTGAATCAAACAGTCCGAGGATAGATACAGCACGAGGTTAGAGGCAGAGGAAAGCGCCCTCACCACTATCCTCAGCAAACATTTCCAGGAAAAGTACAGCACAGGGTTACATACAGACTAAAGCACCCTGTACACTGTCCCCATCAAACACTCCGAGGGCAGGTACAGCATCGTTTTCGATTCAGAGTAAAGTTCCCTCTGCACCGTCCCCATCAAGTACTCCCAGAGCAGGTACAGCAGCGGGTTAGGTGCTGAGTAAAGCCGCCTCTACACTGTCCCCATCAAACACTCCCAGGACAGGTACAGCACGGGGTTAGATACAGAGTAAAGCTCCCTCTACACTGTCCCCATCAAACACTCCCAGGGCAGGTACAGCACGGGGTTAAAATCAGAGTAAAGCTCCCTCTAAACTGTCCACATCAAATACTCCCAGGACAGGTACAGCTCGGGGTTTGATACAGTGTAAAACTTCCTCTACTCTGTCCCGATCCAACACTCTTAGGGCAGATACAACACGGGGATAGATTCAGAGCAAACCTCCTTCAACACTGTCCCCATCAAACACTCCCAGGACAGGTACAACACGGGGTTAGATACAGAGTAAAGCTCCTTCTACACTGTCCCCATCAAACACTCCCAGGACAGGTACAGCACGGGGTTAGATACAGAGTAAAGCTCCCTCTACACTGTCACCATCAAACACTCCCAGGACAGGTACAGCACGGGGCTAGATACAGAGTAAAGCTCCCTCCACACTGTCCCTGTCAAACACTCCCAGGACAGGTACAGCACGGGGCTAGATACAGAGTAAAGCTCCCTCCACACTGTCCCTGTCAAACACTCCCAGGACAGGTACAGCACGGGGTTAGATACAGAGTAAAGCTCCCTCCACACTGTCCCTGTCAAACACTCCCAGGACAGGTACAGCACGGGGTTAGGTGCAGAGTAAAGTTTCATCTACATTGTCCCCATCAAATATTCCTAGGACAGTTACAGCACAGGGTTACAATACAGAATAAAGTTCCCTCCACGCTTTTCCCATTAAACTCTCCCAGGACAGGTACAGCACGGGGTACGATACAGAGGAAAGCTTCCTCTAAACTCTCCGCATCAACACTCCCAGGACAGGTACAGCACGGGGTTAGATAAAGAGTAAAGCTCCCTCTACACTGTCCACTTCAAACACTCCCAGGACAGATATAGCACGGGGCTAGAGACAGAGTAAATCTCCTTTTACACTGTCCCCATCAAACAACCACAGAACAGGTAGAGCAGAGATTTAGATACATAGTAAGTCTCCTTCTACACTGTCCCCATCAAACAATCCCAGAACAGGTAGAGCGCGGGGTTAGATACAGAATAAAGCTCCCTCTACACTGTCCCCATCAAATACTCCGAGGAGAGGTACAGCACGGGGTTGGATACAGAGTAAAGCTCCCTCTACGCTGTCCCCATCAAACACTCCCAGGACAGGTACAGAACGGGGTTAGATACAGAGTAAAGATTCATCTACATTTCCCCATCAAATAATCCCAGGAGAGGTACAGCACAGGGTTGGATACAGAGTAAATCTCCCTCTACACTGTCCCCATCAAACACTCCCAGGACAGGTACAGCATGTGGTTGGATACAGAGTAAAGCTCCCTCTACACTGTCCCCATCAAACAATCCTAGGACAGAAATAGCACGGGGTTAGACACAGAGTAAAGCTCCTTTTACACTGCCCCCATCAAACAACCTCAGAACAGGTAGATCCAGAGTTTAGATCCAGAGCAAAGCTCCCTCTACACTGTCCCCAGCAAACACTCCCAGGGCAGGTAAAGCACGGGGTTAGATATAGAGTAAAGCTCCCTCTACACTGTCCCCATCAAACAATCCCAGTACAGGTACAGCACGGGGTTAGATACAGAGTAAAGCTCCCTCTACACTGTCCCCATCAAACACTCCCAGGACAGGTGCAGCACGGGTTTAGATACAGAGTAAAGCTGTCTCTACACTGTTCCCATCAAACGCTTCCAGGACAGCTACAGCACAGGTTAGATACAGAGTAAAGCTTCCTCTACACTGTCCCCATCAAACACACCCAGGACAGGTACAGCACGGGGTTAGATAAAGAGTAAAGCTCCCTCTACACTGTCCCCATCAAACAATCCCAGGACAGGTACAGCATGGGGTTAGATACAGAGTAAAGCCCGCTCTACACCGTCTCCATCAAACACTAACACGACAGATATAGCATGGGGTTAGACACAGAGTAAAGCACCTTTTACACTGTCCCAATCAAACAATCCCAGGACAGGTACACCACGGGGTTAGATACAGAGTAAAGCTCCCTCTGCACAGTCCCCATCAAACACTCACAGGACAGGTACAGCACGGGGTTAGATAAAGAGTAAAGCTTTCTCTGCACTGTCCCCATCAAACACTCCCAGGACATGAACAGCACGGAGTTAGATACAGAGTAATGGTCCCTCTACACTGTCCTCATTACACACGCCCAGGACAGGTAAAGCACGGGGATAGAAATAGAGTGAAACTCTCACTAAATTGTACCCATCAAACACTCCCAGGACAGGTACAACACGGGGTTAGGTACAGAGTAAAGCTCCCTCAACACTATCCCCATCAAACACGCCTAGGACAGGTACAGCACGAGTTAGATACAGAGTAAAACTCCCACTATACTGTCCCCATCAAACACTCCCCGGACAGGTACAGCACGGGGTCAGATACAGAATAAAGCTCCATCTACACTGTCCCCATGAAACACTCCCAGGACAGGTACAACACAAGGTTAGGTACAGAGTAAAGCTCCCTCTACACCGTCTCCATCAAACACTAACATGACAGATATAGCACGGGGTAAGGTACAGAGTAATTTGCCCGCTGCACTGTCCCCATCAAACACTCCCAGGACAGATACAGCACGGGGTTAGATACAGAGTAAAGCTCCCCCTACACTGTCCCCATCAAATATTCCTAGGACAGATACATCACGGGGTTAGATACAGAGTAATGGTCCCTCTACACTGTCCCCATTACACACGCCCAGGACAGGTAAAGCACGGGGATAGATATAGAGTGAAACTCTCACGAAATTGTACCCATCAAACACTCCCAGGACTGGTACAACATGGGGTTAGGTACAGAATAAAGCTCCCTCAACACTATCCCTATCAAACATGCCCAGGACAGGTACAGCACGGGTTAGATACAGAGTAAAACTCCCACTACACTGTCCCCATCAAACACTCCCCGGACAGGTACAGCACGGGGTCAGATACAGAATAAAGCTCCATCTACACTGTCCCCATGAAACACTCACAGGACAGGTACAGCATGGGGTTAGACACAGAGTAAATCTCCTTTTACACTGTCCCCATCAAACCACCTCAGAACAGGTAGAGCACGGGGTTAGATACAGAATAAACCTCCCTCTACACTATCTGAAACAAACACTCCGAGGACAGACAGCGCACGAGGTTAGATACAGAGTAAATCACCCTGTACACTGTCCCCATCAAACACTCCGAGGGCAGGTACAGCATCGTTTTAGATTCAGAGTAAATTTCCCTCTGCACCGTCCCCAACAAACACTCCCAGGGCAGGTACAGCACCGGGCTATGTGCTGAGTAAAGCCGCCTCTACACGGTCCCCATCAAACACTCCCAGGACAGGTACAGCACGGGGTTAGATACAGAGTAAAGCTCCCTCTACACTGTCCACATCAAACACTCCCAGGGCAGGTACAGCACGGGGTATGGTATAGAGTAATTCCCCCTCTGCACTGTCCCCATCAAACACGCACAGGACAGGTACAGCACGGGGTTAGATACAGAGTAAAGGTCCCTCTACACTGTCCCCATTACACATGCCCAGGACAGGTACTGCACGGGGTTAGATACAGAGTAAAGCTCCCTCTACACTGTCCCCATCAAACACTCCCAGGACAGGTACAGCAAGGGGTTAGATACAGAGTAAAGCTCCCTCTACACCGTCCCCATCAAACACTCCCAGGACAGGTACAGCACGGGGTGAGATATAGAGTAAAGCTTCCTCTACACTGTCCCCATCAAACACACCCAGGACAGGTACAGCACGGGGTTAGATACAGAGTAAAGCTCCTTCTACATTGTCCCCATCAAACACAAACTGCACAGGTACAGAACAGGTTTAGGCACAGAGGAAAGTTCCCTTTGCATGGTCTCCATCAAACATACCCTGGATAGTTACAGAATGGGCATAGATACAGAGTAAACCTCCCTCTACACTGTCCCCATCAAACACTCCCAGGACAGGTACAGCACAGAGTTAGATACAGAGTAAAGCTCCCTCTACACTGTCCCCATCAAACACTCCCAGGACAGGTACAGCATAGGGTTAGATACAGAATAAAGCTCCCTCTACACTGTCCCCATCAAACACTCCCAGGACAGGTACAGCACAGGGTTAGATACAGAGAATATCTGCCTCTCTGCTGTTTGAGTGTGAAGTTCAAAGTTTGAGCTAAGATTAAGATTAGAGTTAGAGCTGGGGTTAGGATTACGATTAACCTGAATTTTAAGATGACGAATCCGGTTAGGGTTAGCGTTACAGTTAGTTTCAATAGTTTAGGGTCTGGTTTAGCTTTAACTTTCAGTGTTAAGTTTCGTGTTAGAGTTAAGCGTTAGGGTTATTGTTGAAGTTTATTGTTCGGGTTAGTGTTACGGGTTAGTCTTAATGTTAAGGGTTACGGTTAGGGTTATTGTTAAGGGTTAGGGTTAAGGATGCGGGTAGGGTTAGATTTAGGTTTGAGAGTTAGGGTTAGGGTTACAGTTAAGGTTTAGGGTTAGTGTTAGGGAAGTTTTATTGTTAAGTGTTAGGGTTAAGGGTTGGGGTTAGGGTTAGGGTTATGGTTAAGAGTTAGGGTTAGGGTTATGGTTAAGAATTAGGATTAGGTTAGGGTTAGGGTTAGGGTTAGGGTTAAGTGTTGGGGTTAGGGTAAGGTTAGGGTTAGGTTTAGGGTTAGGGTTAAGTGTTAGGGCTAGGCTTAGGGTTAGGCTTAAATGTTAGGGTTCGGATCGGGTTAGGGTTAGGTTAGGGTTAGGGTTAGGGTTAGGGTTAGGTTCGGGTTAGGGTTAGGGTAGGGTTAGGGTTAGGCTTAAGTGTTAGGGTTGGACTTAGGGTTAGGGTTAAGTGTTATGGTTAAGGGTTAGTGTTAGGGTAGGGTTAATCTTATGGTAGGTTAGGGTTAGGGTTAGGGTCGGATTAGGGTTAGTGTTAGGGTTAAGGATAAGGATTATGTTTTAGGGTAGGGTTAGGGTTAGGGTTGAGGGTTAGTTTTAGAATTAGGGTTAGGGTTAAGGGATAGGGTTAGTGTTAGGGTTAAGGGTTAGGGTGAGGGTTAAATGTTAGTGTTTAAGGTTAGGATTAGGGCTATGGTTAAGGTTAGGGTTAGGGTTAGGGTTAGGGTTAATTCTAGAGTTCATTTTAGGGTTAGGGTTAGGGTTAGGTTTAGGTTTAGGTTTAGGGTTAGGGTTACGGTTATGGTTAGGGTTAAGGTTAGGTTTAAGTGTTAGGGGGAAGTGTTTGGGCAGGGTTAGGATAGGGTTAGTGTTAGGGTTAAGGGTTAGGGTGAGGGTTAAATGTTAGTGTTTAAGTTTGGGTTTAGGGCTAAGATTATGGGTTAGGGTTAGGATTAGTGATCGGGTTGAGGGTTAGTGTTAGGATTAGGGCTATGGTTAAGGTTAGGGTTAGGGTTAAGGTTAGGGTTAGGGTTAGGTTTAGGGTTAGGGTTAGGGTTAGGGTTAGGGTTAGGGTTAGTGTTAGGGTTAATGTTAGAGTTCGTTTTAGGGTTAGGGTTAGGGTGAGGTTTAGGGTTAGGGTTAGGGTTATGGTTAGGGTTAGGGTTAGGGTTAAGACTTAGGGTTAGGGTTAGGATTAGAGTTAGGGTTAAGGTTAGGTTTAAGTGTTAGGGGGAAGGGTTTGGGCAGGGCTAGGGTTGGGGTTAGTGTTAGTGTTAAGTATTAGGGTTAGGGTTAGGGTTAGTGTTCAGTGTCAGGGTTAGGGTTAAGGGTTCGGGCATTAAGGTTAGGGTTATGGTTAGGGTTAGGGTTCAGTGCTAGGGTTAGGGTTAGGTTTAGATTTAGGGTTAGGTTTCAGGTTAGGGTTCAGTGTTAGGGTTAGTGTTAGGGTTCAGTGTTCGGGTTAGTATTAGGGTTCAGTGTTAGGGTTAGGGTTAGGGTTAGGGTTAGGGTTAGGGTTAGGGTTAGGGATAGGGATAGGTTCAGAGTTAGGGTTAGGGTTAGGGTTAGGCTTAGGGTTAGTGTTAGGGATAGGGTTAGGGTTAGTGTTAGAGTTAGGTTTAGGATTAGGGTTGTTTGAAGTGTTAGGGCAAAGGGTTTGGGCAGTGTTAGGGTTAGGGTTATGGGTTCGGGTTAGGTGTTAGGGTTAGGGTTAGGGATAGGGTTAGGGTTAGGGTTAGGGTTAGGGTTAGGGTTAGGCTTCAGTGTTAGGTTTAGGGTTAGGCTTCAGTGTTAGTGTTAGGGTTCAGTGTTAAGGTTAGGGTTAGGGTTAGGGTTAGGTTTAGAGTTAGGGTTAGGTTTAGGGTTAAGGGTTAGTGTTAAGGGTTAGGGTTAGGGATAGTGTTAGGGTTAGTGTTCGGGTTAGGCTTAGGGTTAGGGTTAGTCTTAGGGTTAGGATTAAGGTTAGAGTTAGTTTTAGGGTTAGGGTTCAGTGTTAGGGTTAGGGTTAGGATTAGGTTTAGGTTTGGGTTTCAGTGTTAGGGTTAGGCTTCAGTGTTAAGGTTAGGATTAGGGTTAGGGTTAGGGTTCAGTGTTTGAGTTAGGGTTAGGATTAGGTTTAGGGTTGGGATTCAGTGTTAGGGTTAGGCTTCAATGTTAAGGTTAGGGTTAGGGTTAGGGTTAGGGTTAGGTTTCAGTGTTAGGGATAGGGTTAGGGTTAGGGTTAGGGTTAAGGGTTAGGGTTAGGGTTAGGGTTAGTTTTAGCGTTAGGGTTCAGTGTTAGGGTTAGGGTTCAGTGTTAATGTTAGGGTTACGGTTAGGGTTAGTGTTAGGGTTAGGGATAGGTTTAGAGTTAGGGTTAGGGTTAGGGTCAGGTTTTGGTTTAGGTTTAAGTGTTTGGGTGAAGGGTTTGACCAGGGTTAGGGTTAGGGTTAGGGGTTAGGGTTAGGGGTTGGGGTTAGGATTAGGGTTAGGGTTAGGGGTTAGGTTTAGGATTAGTGTTAGGGTTAGAGTTAGTGTTAGGGTTAGGGTTAGGATTCGGGTTGTTTTAAGTATTATGGCAAAGGGTTTGGGCAGTGTTAGGGTTTGGGTTATGGGTTCGGGTAAGGTGTTAGGGTTAGGGTTAGGGATAGGGTTCGGGTTAGGTTTAGGTTTAGGGTTAGGCTTCAGTGTTAGGGTTAGGGTTCAGTGTTAAGGTTAGGGTTAGGGTTAGGGATAGGTTTAGAGTTAGGGTTAGGTTTAGGGTTAAGGGTTAGGGTTAAGGGTTAGGGTTAGGGATAGGGTTAGTGTTAGTGTTAGGGTTAGGCTTAGGGTTAGGGTTAGGGTTAGTCTTAGGGTTAGGATTAAGGTTAGAGTTAGGTTTAGGGTTGGGGTTCAGTGTTAGGGTTAGGCTTCAGTGTTAAGGTTAGGATTAGGGTTCAGTGTTAGGGTTAGGGTTAGGATTTGGTTTAGGGTTGGGGTTCAGTGTTAGGGTTAGGCTTCAGTGTTAAGGTTAGGGTTAGGATTAGGGTTAGGTTTCAGTGTTAGGGTTAGGGTTAGGGTTAGGGTTATTTTTAGCGTTAGGGTTCAGTGTTAGGGTTAGGGTTCAGTGTTAATGTTAGGGTTAGGTTTAGGGTTAGTGTTAGGGTTAGGGATAGGTTTAGAGTTAGGGTTAGGGTTAGGGTCAGGTTTTGGTTTAGGTTTAAGTGTCAGGGTGAAGGGTTTGACCAGGGTTAGGTTTAGGGTTAGGGGTTAGGTTTAGGGTTAGTGTTAGGGTTAGGTGTTAGGGTTAGGGGTTCGGGTTAGGGTTAGGGTTAAGTGTTAGGGTTAGGGTTACGGTTGGGTTCAGTGTTAGGGTTAGGGTTAGGGTTAGGGTTAGGGTTAGGGTTAGGGTTAGGGTTAGTGTTAGGGTTAGGGTTAGGGTTAGGGTTAGGGTTAGAGTTAGGGTTAGGGTTAGTGTTAGGGTTAGGGTTAGGGTTAGGGTTAGGGTTAGGGTTAGGGTTACGGTTGGGTTCAGTGTTAGGGTTAGGCTTCAGTGTTCAGGTTAGGGTTAGGGTTAGGGTTCAGTGTTAGGGATAGGGTTAGGGTTAGTGTTAGGGTTAAGTGTTCGGGCATTAGGGTTACGGTTAGGGTTAGGGTTAAGGGTTAGGGTTAGGGTTAGGGTTAGTTTTAGGGTTAGGGTTCAGTGTTAGGGTTAGGGTTCAGTGTTAATGTTAGGGTTAGGGTTAGGGTTAGGGTTAGTGTTAGGGTTAGGGATAGGTTTAGAGTTAGGGTTAGGGTCAGGTTTTGGTTTAGGTTTAAGTGTTAGGGTGAAGGGTTTGACCAGGGTTAGGGTTAGGGTTAGGGGTTAGGGTTAGGGTTAATGTTAGTGTTAGGGTTAGGGTTAGGGTTAGGGTTAGGGTTAGGGTTAGGGTTAGTGTTAGGGTTAGGGTTAGGATTAGGGTTGTTTTAAGTGTTAGGGCAAAGGGTTTGGGTAGTGTTAGGTTAGGGTTATGGGTTCAGGTAAGGTGTTAGGGTTAGGGTTAGGGTTAGGGTTAGGGTTAGGGTTAGGTATAGGGTTATGCTTAGGGTTAGGTTTAGGGTTAGGCTTCAGTGTTAGTGTTAGGGTTCAGTGTTAAGTTTAGGGTTAGGGTTAGGGATAGGTTTAGAGTTAGGGTTGGGTTTAGGGTTAAGTGTTAGGGTTAAGGGTTAGGGTTAGGGATAGGGTTAAGGTTAGTGTTAGGGTTAGGCTTAGGGTTAGGGTTAGGGTTAGTCTTAGGGTTAGGATTAAGGTTAGAGTTAGGTTTAGGTTTAGGGTTAGGGTTAGGGTTAGGGTTAGGGTTAGGGTTAGGGTTAGGGTTAGGGTTAGTCTTAGGGTTAGGATTAAGGTTAGAGTTAGGTTTAGGTTTAGGGTTCAGTGTTAAGGTTAGGTTTAGGATTAGGTTTATGGTTGGGGTTCAGCATTAGGGTTAGGGTTAGGGTTAGGGTTAGGGTTAGGGTTAGGGTTAGGGTTAGGGTTAGGGTTAGGGTTAGGGTTAGGATTAAGGTTAGAGTTAGGTTTAGGTTTAGGGTTCTGTGTTAAGGTTAGGTTTAGGGTTAGGGTTAGGGTTAGGGTTAGGGTTAGGGTTAGGGTTAGGGTTAGTCTTAGGGTTAGGATTAAGGTTAGAGTTAGGTTTAGGTTTAGGGTTCAGTGTTAAGGTTAGGTTTAGGATTAGGTTTATGGTTGGGGTTCAGCATTAGGGTTAGGGTTAGGGTTAGGGTTAGGGTTAGGGTTAGGGTTAGGGTTAGGGTTCAGTGTTAAGGTTAGGATTAGGGTTAGGGTTAGGGTTCAGTGTTAGGGTCAGGTTTAGGATTAGGGTTAGGGTTGGAGTTCAGTGTTAGGGTTAGGCTTCAGTGTTAATGTTAGGGTTATGGTTAGGGTTAGGTTTCAGTGTTAGGATTAGGGTTAGGATCAGTGTTAGGGTTAAGTGTTCGGGCATTAGTGTTAGGGTTAGGGTTAGGGTTAAGGGTTAGGGTTAGGGTTAGGGTTAGGGTTAGGGTTAGGTTTAGTGTTAGGGTTAGGGATAGGGTTAGGGTTAGGGTTAGGGTTAGGGTTAGGGTTAGGGTTAGGGTTAGGGATAGGTTTAGAGTTAGGGTTAGGGTTCGGGTCAGGTTTTGGTTTAGGTTTAAGTGTTAGGGTGAAGGTTTTGCCCAGGGTTAGGGTTAGGGTTAGGGCTTAGGTTTAGAGGTTCGGGTTAGGGTTAGGGTTAAGGGTTAGGGTTAGGGTTAGGGTTAGGGTTAGGGTTAGGGTTAAGGGTTAGGGTTAGGGTTAGGGTTAGGGTTAGGGTTAGGGTTAAGGGTTAGGGTTAGGGTTAGGGTTAAGGGTTAGGGTTAGGGTTAGGGTTAGGGTTAGGGTTGGGTTCAGTGTTAGGGTTAGGCTTCAGTGTTAAGGTTAGGGTTAGGGTTAGTGTTAAGGTTCAGTGTTAGGGATAGGATTAGGGTTAGGGTTAGTGTTAGGGTTAAGTGTTCGGGCATTAGCGTTAGGGTTAGGGTTAGGGTTAAGGGTTAGGTTTAGGGTTAGGATTAGGGTTAGTTTTAGGGTTAGGGTTCAGTGTTAGTG
The DNA here is from genome assembly GCA_026770705.1 of Isurus oxyrinchus. NCBI lineage: Eukaryota > Metazoa > Chordata > Chondrichthyes > Lamniformes > Lamnidae > Isurus > Isurus oxyrinchus. The sequence goes on from JANJGN010001601.1 coordinate 84,849, forward strand.
TTAGGGTTCAGTGTTAATTTTAGGGTCAGGGTTAGGGTTAGGTTTAGTGTTAGGTTTAGGGATAGGTTTAGAGTTAGGGTTAGGGTTAGGGTCAGGTTTTGGTTTAGGTTTAAGTGTTAGGGTGAAGGGTTTGACCAGTTTTAGGGTTAGGGTTAGAGGTTAGGGTTAGGGTTAGTGTTAGGGTTAGGGGTTAGGGTTAGGGGTTGGGGTTAGGATTAGGGTTAGGGTTAGGGGTTAGGTTTAGGGTTAGTGTTAGGGTTAGGGTTAGTGTTAGGGTTAGGTTTAGGGTTAGGGTTATGGTTAGGGTTAAGGTTAAGGGTTCGGGCATTAGAGTTAGGGTTTGTGTTAGGGTTAGGGTTAGGGTTAGGGTTAGGGTTAGGGTTAGGGTTAGGGTTAGGGTTAGGGTTAGTGTTAGGGTTAGGTTTAGGGTTAGGGTTATGGTTAGGGTTAAGGTTAAGGGTTCGGGCATTAGAGTTAGGGTTTGTGTTAGGGTTAGGGTTAGGGATAGGTTTAGATTTAGGGTTAGGGTTAGGGTTAGGGTTAGGGTTGGGTTTAGGGTTAAGGTTAGCGTTAGGGTTAGGGTTAGGGTTAGGGTTAGGGTTAGGGTTAGGGTTAGTGTTAGGGTTAAGGGTTAGGGTTATGGTTTAGGGTTAGGGTTAGGGTTAGGGTTAGGGTTAGGGTTAGGGTTAGGGTTAGGGTTAGGGTTAGGGTTAAGGATAGGGTTAGGGTTAGGGTTAGGGTTAGGGTTAGGGGTTGGGATTAGGGTTAGGGTTAGGGTTAGAGGTTAGGTTTAGTGTTAGTGTTAGGATTAGGGTTAGTGTTGGGGTTAGGGTTAGGGTTAGGGTTAGGGTTAGGGTTAGGGTTAGGGTTAGGGTTAGGGTTAGGGTTAGGGTTAGTGTTAGGGTTAGGGTTAGGGTTAGGGTTAGGGTTAGGGTTAGGGTTAGGGTTAAGGTTAAGGGTTCGGGCATTAGAGTTAGGGTTTGGGTTAGGGTTAGGGTTAGGGATAGGTTTAGATTTAGGGTTAGGGTTAGCGTTAGGGTTAGTGTTAGTGTTGGGTTTAGGGTTAGGGTTAGCGTTAGGGTTAGGGTTCGGATTAGGGTTAGGTTTAAGTGTTAGGGTGAAGGGTTTGGGCAGTGTTAGGGTTAGGGTTAAGGGTTAGGGTTAGGGTTTAGGGTTAGAGTTAAGGATAGGGTTAGGGTTAGGTTAGGGTTAGGGTTAGGATTAGGGTTAGGTTTAAGGTTAGGATTAGGTTTAGGGTTGGTTTTCAGTGTTTGGGTTATGGTTAGGGTTAGGGTTAGGGTTAGGGTTAGGGTTAGGGTTAGGGTTCAGTGTTAGGGTTAGGTTTAGAGTTAGGGTTAGAGTTAGGGTTAGGGTTAGGTTTAGTGTTAGGGTTCAGTGTTAGGGTTAGGGTTCAGTGTGAAGGTTGGGGTTAGGGTTAGGGTTTGGGTTCGGTGTTAGGGTGAAGGATTCGGGCAGGCTAAGGGTTAGGGTTAGTGTTAGGGTTAATGTTAGGGTTCGTTTTAGGGTTAGGGTTAGGATTAGATTTAGGGTTAGGGTTAGGGTTAAGGGTTAGGGTTAGGGTTAGGTTTAGGGTTAGTGATAAGGTTATGGTTAGGGTTAGGGTTTTGGTTAGGGTTAAGGGTTCGGGCATTAGGGTTAGGGTTAGCATTGGGGTTAGGGTTAATTGTTCGGGCAGGGTTAGGGTTAGGGTTAGGGTTAGGGTTAGGGTTAGGGCTAGGGCTAGGGTTAGTGTTGAGGGTTAGGGTTAGGGTTAGGGTTAGGGTTAGTGTTGAGGGTTAGGGTTAGGGTTAGGGTTAGGGTTAGGGTTAGGGTTAGGGCTAGGGTTAGGGTTAGGGTTAGGGTTAGGGTTAGGGTTAGGGTTAGGGTTAGGGTTAGGGTTAGTGTTGGGTTAGGGTTAGGGTTAGGGTTAGGGTTAGGGTTAGTGTTGGGTTAGGGTTAGGGTTAGGGTTTGGGTTAGGGTTAGGGTTAGGTTTAGGGTTAGTGTTAGTGTTAGGGTTAGGGCTAGGGTTAGTGTTGAGGGTTAGTGTTAGTGTTAGGGTTAGGGCTAGGGCTTTGTTTTGTTCCTTTTCCCCATTGATAATATTCCAATCTGCCAACCTGTCTGGAATTGATGAATTTGCCTATCACCAGCTACTTTGCCTTTTCTCTGTTTGTTGTTACAGAGGTTTGGTTTGCAGAGATAGGCAGGTATTGACAGCCGTGGGTAGACCCACTCCCCTCCCAGGTATTCAGTTCGATTATTAAAATCAGGCTCGCCCCCGTCACTGCACATTAAAGTATTTTAATTGCAGAGATTCACCTCGATAAGCACTCACTCGTTGGCGTGAAGAATATTATTAGTATGGAGATTGGATTATTTCGCAAAGGAGCTCCTGTCATAAATTCTGATCAAAACCCAGCTCCTTCGTCCCTGGGAGGTTCTGCCAATTGTTGGGGTTGGAATTAACCTTCAAGCCTGTGCTCCTGATCCCTAGCTAAAGTGGGGGGGAAAAACATGGGAAGAGACTGTATTTCTCTAGCGCCGTACACAACCTCAAGCTGTCCCTCAAGCACTCTCTCCCCTCTGAGTCAGAAGGTGGTGGGTTTGAATCCCCACTCCATAAGCTTCAGCACAAAATCCAGGCCCCGCACACGCAGTACTGCAGGAGTGCTACGCTGTCAGAGGCAGCGTCTTTAATAATGGCAGTAGAATATTGTCCACAAAGGGTAATCGGGGACATGAAGGGCTGAATGGCCTCTTTCTATGCTGTAACTTTTCGATGGCTCTATGGTTCTAAGTGGGGGGGGAAGAATTAACAACATCTCTGTGGCCGACAGGATGTGTGGGCTGAAAGGACTCTTCACTGGCCGAATACTCAGTGATAGAGATAATGGACACACACTCACACACTCACACACACTCATGCTCACACACCCACACTCACACCCACAAACACACACTCACACACACTCATGCTCACACACCCACACTCACACCCACAAACACACACTCACACACACTCATGCTCACACACCCACACTCACACCCACAAACACACACTCACACACACTCTCTTACACAAACTTGTGCAATCACACACATTCACATACACACACGTGCAAATACAGTCACACGTACACTGATACTCACACACATACACAGGTAGACATGCACTGACACACGCTCATACACAAAATTTGCACACACACACTCACCCTCTCTCACACACACAAACTCTCACTCACACACTCTCACTCACACACACACACTCACTCACGCACACACGCTCACACACACACATTATCATTCATACGCATGCTCACACACACTCACACACACACACACGCTGTCACTCACACGTACACACACATTCTCTCTCTCTTGCACACACACACATACTCACATACCCTCACACTCATATATGCACCGACACACACTCGCACACTCATGCACACAGACATAGACACACACACACTCTCATACACACACACTCCCTCTCTCTCACACACACACACTCACACATACTCACCCTCTTTCACACACGCTCTCACTCACAAATACACACACTCACACACACTCTCACTCACACACACACAAAAGCACTCACACACACACACTCTCTCTAACATATGCACAGGGACACACACTCACACACACTCTTTCTCACACAGACACAGACTCACACACACATTCTCCCTCACGCACAAACACTCACCCTCTTTCTCACACACACACTCACATACTCTCATTCACACACACAGACACTCTCACACACACACACATTCACACACAAACACACAGTCACACTCTCTCTCACACACACACACACATACACACACATGCACACCCTCTCTTGCACACACACACTCACACACACACTCTCACACACACTCAAACACAGTCTCTCTCTCAGATACACATGCACTCACACCCACAGACACTCACATCCGCAAACACACAGACACACACACTCTCTTACACACACTTGCGCAATCACGCACATTCACATAAACACACGTGCAAATACACTCACACATATACTGATACACACACTCACACACATACACACACTCACACAGGCAGACATGCACTGACAGACACTCATGCACACAACATACACACACACACTCACTCTGCGAAGAGCGTTTAAGATTGGACGGTGGCTTTAAAAACTACCATGGCTGCAGTTTAAAAGAGATATTCATTCAGGCAGGAAGAAGAGAATCTACAATGTTGCTTTCTCCTGAAACAGTGTGTGCCAGATTGGACAGAATGGTGCTGGAATGGAGACCTGGCTTATGAGGGAATTGCCTAGCAACAGCATTTTGATTGGCTCCTGACCAAGTGGCCAGGTTCTGTGTGAGGATAGTGCAGTAGATCAGCTCCCAGCCTGAAAAGAGGAAAGACCCAAAACCTCTCTCTCCTGTGTTCTGTAAGACTCCAGTAACCCTGCCGTAGTAGCTAGCTGGCTATTCCTCACATCGCTGTAACCTGCTTTCTTTGAGAAACCCCAGTCAGGAGGAAAAAGGGAAAAATTACCAGTCGAGAGATTAAGAGCAAGTTTCAACCAGAGAACCACAGACGGCAAGTGCTGGGACCCCCACCACCCCCCCCCCTGTCAGTCACAACAACCGGAGAGAAATTTGGGAAAAGCAGTCAAAGTCAATCCATCTAATCCTGAGCTCTGGATTGGTGATGTTGAACTGTTTTATCTCACTCTTAAAATCCATGTTTTGTCTGTCTTGTGTGTGTTTGTGTGGGTGTGTGTTTGTGTGGGTGTGTGTTTGTGTGGGTGTGTGTTTGTGTGTGTGTGTTTGGGTGTGGGTGTGGGTGCATTTCTGTGTGTGTGGGTGTGTGTGTGTAAGTGTGTGAGTGTGAGTGTCTGAGTGTGTGAGTGTGTGTGTTTGTGTGTGTTTCTGTTTGTATGTGTGTGTTTGTGATTGTGTGTGTGTGTGTGTTTTTGTGGTGTGTTTGTGTGTGTGTGAGTGTGAGTGTGAGTGTGTTTGTGTGTGTGTGCGTGTGTGAGTCTGTGTGTGTGTGTGTGATTATGTGTGTGTGTGTGTGTGCGATTGTCTGTGTGTGTTTGTATGTGATTGTGTGAGTGTTTGAGTGTGTGTGTGTGATTGTGTGTGTGTGTGTTTGTATGTGATTGTGTGTGTGTGCGTGTGTGAGCGTGTGTGTGTGTGTGATTACGTGTGTGTATGTGTGTGTGATTGTGTGTGTGTTTGTATGTGATTGTGTGAGTGTGTAAGTGTGTGTGTGTGATTACGTGTGTGTGTGTGATTGTGTGTGTGTGTATGTGTGTGTGTGTGTGTGTGTGTGTGTGTGAGTGTGTGTGTGTCTGTGTGTGTGTGTGTGTGTGTGAGTGTGTGTGTGTGTGTGTGTCTGTGTGTGTGTGTGTGTGTGTGTGTGTGTGTGTGAGTGTGTGTGATTGTGTGTGTGAGTGTGTGTGAGTGTGTGTGTGTACAGGGGTTTAAGGGGGTAGAGTTTAAGTTACAGTGTTCAAAGTTAGCAGTTCATATCTCTTTCTTTTGCCACTGGTTAACGACAATTTGTTTAATAAACAGTTATTTACTTATTAAGTTTACAAACCTGGTGCTCGTGTTCTGTTAGTCTAAATTAAACAGTTAGCTAGAATTGGGGCAATCTGGTGGTCACATTTGTCTTGGCTTGGGGAGCCAAGCACTGTCACAGCGCACTGTCCCCAGGGAGGGGTGACAACTCACACATACACATTCACTCACACAATCACACACACTCACACACACTCTCTCACACACACACTCTTCACACACACACTCACCCACACAATCACACACCCACACACATTCTCTCTCACACACTCTCACACACACACACTCTCTCACACACACAAACATACACCCACACACACTCTCACACACTCTCTCACACACACGCACTCTCTCACACACACAAACATACACCCACACACACTCTCACACACTCTCTCACACACACGCACTCTCTCACACACACAAACATACACATACACCCACACAAATGCACTCACACACACACTCTCTCTCATGCACACTCTCTCTCACACTCTCTCTCACACACACTCTGACACACACTCTCTCTCACACACTCTCACACACTATCTCTCTCTCACACACACACTCTGACACACACTCTCTCTCACACACTCTCTCTCACACACTATCTCTCTCACACACTCTGACACACACTCTCTCTCATGCACACTCTCTCTCACACTCTCTCTCACACACACTCTCACACACACGCATTCTCTCACACACTCTCTCACACACTATCTCTCTCTCACACACACACTCTCACTGTTATGACCGATGTAGTTGGTAAAGTGGAGTTACTTAAAATTCCCAGAGGGAAACTTTAAACAACTGTCATAACCTATAATTTTAAGTGTTATGTTTGAGATGCGACTCTAAATTCAGGAATCAGACCACCAGTTCTCGAGGTTTTACATTAAACTAAATGAAACATTTTATTAATTTACACAGGTTAAAATATATATACACATGGCTACAAATTACTATTATCATAACTTTTAACAAATTCCCAAACTAATCTCCATTAAGGCAACAGCAACCTACAGACTTAACCAAACACCAGGCAAAGCATTTTCACCGTACGAATCCAAAATGAGGTTCTTTTTACTTTGGTTCCTGTGGAGCCAGTTGGAGGTTTACAGCTGCCTTTTGATCTCACATTGCCTCTGCGCTGCACACCCGAAAACTACTGAAGTTATACCCACCACCACTGATTGAATTCAAATTCTCATTGTCTCACCGGCCTCTTGAAACTTCCCCTTTTAACAATGAAACCCCTTTCATAGTACCAATTGTATTAGGAATATAAACATATTGCTTGGCATCTGCTAGAAAAGTGTCAGTTATCACCCCACTTCTTGAATGCTCTATTCAAAAAATGCAAATGCATGCTATCTCTCTCACATATCAAAACTAGTACATATCAAAGCACCCGGACTAGCTGGCTTTATCCCAATTAAAACACACCCATGGGCTAAACCTCTATTTAAAAAGAGAAATACTTTCCAATAACATTATATACATTAATAGCTTCATGACACTCACACACATACTCTCACAGACACTCTCTCACACACATACACTACCTCTCACACATGGTCTCACACACACCCTCACACACTACCTCACACACACCCTCTCACACACACACATTACCTCTCATACACTCTTTCACACACACCGTCTCACACACATACCCTCTCACACACATAGCCTCTCATACACACTCTACCTCTCACACACTGTCTCACACACACACTCTCACACACACTACCTCTCACACACACCCTCTCACACACTTACCCTCACACACACCCTCACACCCTCGCACAGACTCACATACATACTCTCTCAGATACACACACATACACTTTCAGATACACACTCATACATACCCACAGTCATACACACATACACTCACAGACACACACACACACACACTCACACACACACACATACACACACACACACACACACACTCACACACACACACACACACACACACACACACACATACACACACACACACACACACACACTCACACACACGCACACACACACACACACATACACACTCACACACATACTCACACACATACTCACACACACGCACACTCATAGACACTCTCTCACATGCACAAACTTACACCTGCACTCTCACACACGCATACTCACGCATTCTCTCACATACACACAAACAACACACACATATTCACACTCACTCACAGACACGTTCTCTCTCACACAAACACTCTTCCATATTCACACTCATAAACACATACACTCACACACAGACGCTCAACACATACTCTCTCACATATACTGATACACACACTCACATGGGCACACAGACACACTAACTCATATATACACACACACACACACACACATTCAAAACTACAGACTCACATCAGTGACGTGGGGAATGCTGGTTCCCAATCTGAGACAGGGGTGATACTGGGAATTCTTTATCTCTTACATTTTAGGAATTTGTCTATATTCCCAAACAGAGCAGTCTCAGAGACATAGAGACATAAAACTAGGGGCAGGAGTTGGCCATTCAGTCCTTCAAGCCTGCTCCACATTCAATATGATCATGGCTGATCCTCTATCTCAATACCATATTCTCGCTCTCTCCCCATACCCCCAGATGTCTTTAGAGTCCAGAAATCTATCTACTTCCTTCTTAAATATATTCAGTAACTTGGCCTCCACAGCCTCTGTGGTAGATAATTCCACAGGTTCACCACCCTCTGAGTGAAGTTTCTCCTCATCTCAGTCCTAAATGGTCCACCCCGTACCCTGAGACTGTGACCCCTTGTTCTAGACCCCCCCAGCCAGAGGAAACACCATCCCTGAATCCAGTCTGTCCATCCCTGTCAGAATTTTATACGTTTCAGTGAGATCCCCTCTCATTCTTCTAAATTCCAGTGAATACAGGCCTAGTCAGCCCAATCTCTCCTCATACGACAATCCTGCCATCCTAGGAATCAGTCTGGTGAACCTTCGCTGCTCTCCCTCTATGGCAAGTATATCCTTTCTTAGGTAAGGAGACCCAAACTGCACACAGTACTCCAGATGTGGTCTCACCAAGGCCCTGTCCAGCTGCAGTAAGACATCCTCACTCCTGTACTCAAGTCCTCTCACAATGAAGGCCAACATACCATTTGCCTCCCTAACTGCTTGCTGCACCTACATGGTGCAAATGGAGAGAGAGGGACAAACAGGCTCAGGGAGGGAACAAGGGAGTTGCAATGCGGCAGAGATAAAGAGGGAGAATGAGAGAGGGATGGAGACAGGACGAGAAAAGGGAATAAGAGAGAGAGAGAGATGAGAAAGCAAACGAGGGAAGTAGAGAGAGAGTTCTAGGATGACAGAGAAATGAAAGACAGGGGAAGAGAGTGTGGGAATGAGAGAGAGATGGAAAAGAGATAGGGTGTGGAGCCCTGTCACTGTGGGTGATAGTATAACACATCCCAGAAGGAATATCACTGGGATTCGTTACGCAGAGCCAGACAAAGACCACTGGAAATCTGAAATAAGAATTCTGGAAAAGTTGAAGCACATTTCTGAAAGATTATTAACCCAGAGAGAGAGAGAGAGAGAGAGAGAGAGAGAAAGGGCTGTTCCAGTTGGAGGTGATGGGTGTGGTTCCCTCGATTAATTGTGTATTTTTTTAAAAAAAGTGATTTGTTCAGCCGATGGGTGGGGACTTAAACACCCAGTCGGTGAGATCACCTTTGGCACCCTCCAATGGATGTTGATGTCCACGCCCACGATGGGGGGAGGTGAGAGGGTTCGGGTGGGTATAAAGGGTTGGGATTGGCTGCCAGACACACACACATCATCCTCCTGAAGAGTTGCTGCATCCACTGCTCAGCGGGTGAGTGACTGAGGAGGGCCGGGGGGGTGCAGGGGTGTGGGGCGCAGAGGTGGCGGAGCAGGGGGTGCTGCTGACTCCGCAGGCGCGGTCTGTGCCCGGGGTTTGGAGATCGTGTCCGGGCGTGGCGCCAGCTCACAGCTTCCCCTCCTGCACTGACCCCGGGCCAGACAGCCCCGTGCAGCCCTTAAGTGCGGACGGGTGATGCCTCCAGGGTTCAATAGCCTGCCCCACACCCCTGCCAGCTCCCTTGTTGTGTGGCGCCAGCCGTAGCTCAGCGGTTAATGCTCTCGCGTCACCGAGTCAGAAGGAGGTGAGTCTGAGTCCCCTTTTCAGGAGCAGGAGTACATACTCCAGGCTGACACTCTCAGTGCCGGTGCCGCACTGTCGGAGGGTCAGTACTGAGGGAGTGCTGCACTGTCGGAGGGTCAGTACTGAGGGAGCGCCGCACTGTCGGAGGGTCAGTACTGAGGGAGCGCCGCACTGTCGGAGGGTCAGTACTGAGGGAGCGCCGTACTGTCGGAGGGTCAGTACTGAGAGAGCGCCGCACTGTCAGAGGGTCAGTACTGAGGGAGTGCCGCACTGTCGGAGGGTCAGTACTGAGGGAGTGCCGCACTGTTGGAGGGTCAGTACTGAGTAGGGGGCAGCATTGTCGGAGGGTCAGTACTGAGGAAGCACCACATTGTCGGAAGGTCAGTACTGAGGGAATGCCGCACTGTCAGAGGGTCAGTACTGAGGGAATGCCGCACTGTCGGAGGGTCAGTGCTGAGGGAGCGCCACATTGTCGGAAGGTCAGTACTGAGGGAGTGCTGCACTGTCAGAGGGTCAGTACTGAGGGAGTGCCGCACTGTCGGAGGGTCAGTACTGAGGGAGCACCGCACAATCGGAGGGTCAGTACTGAGGGAGTGCCGCACTGTTGGAGGGTCAGTGCTGAGGGAGCACCACATTGTCGGAAGGTCAGTACTGAGGGAGTGCTGCACTGTCAGAGGGTCAGTACTGAGGGAGTGCCGCACTGTCGGAGGGTCAGTACTGAGGGAGTGCCACATTGTCGGAAGGTCAATACTGAGGGAGCGCCGCACAATCGGAGGGTCAATACTGAGGGAGCGCCGCACTGTCGGAGGGTCAGTACTGAAGGAGCACCGCACAATTGGAGGGTCAGTACTGAGGGAGTGCAGCACTGTTGGAGGTGTCATCTCTCAGGATGAGACGTTAAGTCGAGTCTCCCAACTACCCCATCAGGCGGATCGAGAAGATCCCACAGCCTCTGTTGGAAGTAGAGCTGGGTGGAGTTCTTCCTACCTCTGTAACCTCCTCCAGCCCCTACACCCCTCCCTATATCTGTAACCTCCTCCAGCCCCTACACCCCTCCCTATCTCTGTAACCTGCTCCAGCCCCTACACCCCTCCCTATCTCTGTAACCTCCTCCAGCCCCTACACCCCTCCCTATCTCTGTAACCACCGCCAGCCCCTACACCCCTCCCTATATCTGTAACCTCCTCCAGCCCCTACACCCCTCCCTATCTCTGTAACCTACTCCAGCCCCTACACCCCTCCCTATCTCTGTAACCACCGCCAGCCCCTACACCCCTCCCTATCTCTGTAACCACCGCCAGCCACTACACCCCTCCCTATCTCTGTAACCTACTCCAGCCCCTACACCCCTCCCTATCTCTGTAACCTCCTCCAGCCCCTACACCCCTCCATATCTCTGTAACCTCCTCCAGCTCCTACACCCCTCCATATCTCTGTAACCTCCTCCAGCCCCTACACCCCTCCCTATATCTGTAACCTCCTCCAGCCACTACACCCCTCCCTATCTCTGTAACCTCCTCCAGCCCCTACACCCCTCCCTATATCTGTAACCTCCTCCAGCCCCTACACCCCTCCCTATCTCTGTAACCTCCTCCAACCCCTACAGCCCTCCCTATATCTGTAACCTCCTCCAGCCCCTACACCCCTCGCTATCTCTGTAACCTCCTCCAGCCCCTACACCCCTCCCTATCTCTGTAACCTCCTCCAGCCCCTACACCCCGCCCTATCTCTGTAACCTCCTCCAGCCCCTACACCCCTCGCTATCTCTGTAACCTCCTCCAGCCCCTACAACCCTCCGAGATCTCGGCGCTCCTCCAATTCCAGCCTCTTGACCATCCCCCGATTCCCATCGCTCCATCATTGGCGGCCGTGCCTTCAGCTGCATGGGGGGCCCTGAGCTCAGTAATTCCCTCCCTAATCCTCTCCGTCCCTCTTTCCCTCTCTCTCTCTCTCTCTCTCCTCAAAACCGACCTCTTTCCCCAAAGCCTGACCCTAATAGCTCATACACCTCTGGTGTCGGAGTATAACACCACTGGGGAGCAACCTTGAGGCATTTGGTGCCTTAACTGCGCTACCTAAAAACAGAGAATTGGTTTTGCTCTCCATGGCCTGTGACAGTGAAGTGAAGGGGATGTGAGGTATTCATCTTCCGTCACGCTTTTGCTTTCGATTGGCTTCAATGGATTAATACACGTGACACATTACTCTTTTGCCTGGACGCAGCGGTATAGATCCCAAGATGGGCAAGCTGGAAGACTCTTTGCGCACAATTCAAAGCATCTTTACCACCTACGCCTCACAACAGGGGAAAGCGGACACCTTGAACCAGGTGGAACTGAATAAATTACTACAAGCTGAAATATCCTGCTATGATGTGAGTACAACATACTGAGCGCCCTTTGCATAGGGAGCAGGTACAATCCCTCCTGTCGCCTTCCCCGCATCGCCCCTGAGCTAAGCATCTCGCTTGGCCATTTAAGAGTCGACCACGCGGCTGTGGGGGTCTGGAGTCACGTGTAGGCCAGACCGGGTAAGGAGGGCAGATTTCCCTCCCCCGAGGGGCTTTAGTGAACCAGGTTGGGGTTTTTAACGACAACCGATGATGGTCGTCATGGTCACCGTCACTGAGACTAACTTAGTAACTCCCGCTTTATCAATCGGATTTAAATTCCACCAGCTGCTGGGGTGGGATTTGAACCTGCGTCCCCCCCAGAGCATTAGCCTGGGGAACTAGATTATTCGTCCAGGGGCATTACCACAATGCCACCACCGCCACCCCCCCCCCACCCCCACAACCTTCAGACTCTCGGTTCGTTCAAAATAATTCTGCTGCTTTGATCCTGAAAGTGTTGTCGGGTGGGTGGACAGGTGCATCTCAGCTATGTGACCGCACAGGGGCAGATAATGATTGTTTGAAAGCCCCACCCCCCCTACCCCCACCCCACCCCGCACCCTGGGAGTAAGTGAAATCACAGGAGGCACCAAAGCCATACTTGACATTATTTTGAGAGTTCGAATCACGGAGCTAGGAATGATACCACTGGATGTCCCAGAAAGGTTAGGCTGTAGCTACAATAAATGATTAGGAAGGCAAGTGGAGTGTTGGCCTTTATTGCAAGGGGGATGGAGTATAAAAAAAGGGAATTCTTGTTCTAACTTGATAGGGTTTTGGTGAGGCCGCACCTGGAGTAGTGTGTCCAGTTTCCTTACTTAAGGAGGGATAGTCTTATATTGAGAGACAGTCCGGAGAAGGTTCACTGGGGCTGATTCCTGGGATGAAGGGGGTTTGTCTTATGAAGACAGGTTGAGCAGGTTGGGCCTGTACCCATTGGAGTTTAGAAGAGTGAGAGGTGATCTTATTGAAACATAGAAGATCCTGAGGGGGGGTTTGACAGGGTGGATGCTGGGAGGATGTTTACCCCCCCTCGTGGGGGAATCTAGAACGAGGGAGGGGGGCACAGTTTCAGAATGAGGGGTCTCCCATTGAAGACGGAGATGAGGAGGAATTTCTTCCCTCAGAGGGTGGTCAGTCTGTGGAATTCTCTCCCCCCCCCCCCAGAGAGCAGTGGGGGCCGGGTCACTGAATTTATTCAAGGCCAAGTTAGAGATTTCTGATTGATCGGGGGGGGGTGGGGGGGGGGGGGGGTGGTCAAGGGTTATGGAGGGGTTATAGGCAGGTAAGTGGAATTGAGACCAGAACCAGATCAGCCAAGACATTATAGAAGGGAGCATGATGGAGGGGACGAATGGCCTCCTCCTATTCCTGTTTCTTCTAATCTCATGTCATTATGAGCGGATGGGTCAGGGTTGGATGATGGGTCAGGGTTGGATGATGGGTCAGTGTTGGATGATGGGTCAGGGTTGGATGATGGTTCAGGGTTTGATGATGGGTCAGCGTTGGATGATGGGTCAGGGTTGGATGATGGGTCAGGGTTGGATGATGGGTCAGGGTTGGATGATGGGTCAGCGTTGGATGATGGGTCAGCGTTGGATGATGGGTCAGGGTTGGATGATGGTTCAGGGTTGGATGATGGGTCAGGGTTGGATGATGGTTCAGGGTTTGATGATGGGTCAGGGTTGGATGATGGGTCAGGGTTGGATGATGGGTCAGGGTTGGATGATGGGTCAGGGTTGGATGATGGGTCAGGGTTGGATGATGGGTCAGCGTTGGATGATGGGTCAGGGTTTGATGATGGGTCAGCGTTGGATGATGGGACAGGGTTGTATGTCTAAAAGCTGAGACATAATTCTATGGTTTTTTTTTATTCTTTCAAAGGAAGCATCATTGAGCAGTTTAACCAAGGAAATAATCAAGATGGATTCTTCTGAAGATATAGATTTTTTCGAGTTTGTAACCATAGCTGTGTGCCTGGTCTCCAACCAGAGGCCTCGGAAGTGAGCGGTGTTTGGCCGGCCCTCCAAACTGACCGAGCGCGGACACAGAGAATGTGCAAGCACCAAATTTAGTCCCCTTTCCTGGTTTTTGTGTTCCCCATGAACCAATAAAGCTTGACATACAGTCACCATAGTTTGTGCTCCCTGCGTACGTTCAACAATTTCACCTGGGTAGGTGAGAGGGGTATGGGGTCGGAAGTGGGTGGGGGGTGGTGTGTGTGTGTGGAGGCACGGAAAGGGAAAAATCTAGAGGCGGAATAGCTCTCTGGTCCCAACAGGCCCCCATATTGGTCATTCTTGGGATGTGGGCAATGCAGACACAGCTGGCATTTAGCATACCCTGTTCCTGGTTGATCATTTGGGAAGACGGGTGGTGCTGGTTAACAGGACCGAGAACCTCACATCGGAGCGCTGTTAAGAGTCAACTACGTTGGGCGTGGTCACATGGAGGCCTAGACTGGGTCAGACGGGCAGATTTCCCGCCACCCACGCCCCCCCCCCCCCTCCCCTCCAGCTGAAGGGATGTTGGTGGACCAGATGGCTTCTCACGACAACCAGCAGATCCATGCCCGCCTCCACCGAAATGGAGCCTGGCGTTCCCGGGAATGAGCGTGCGGACCTGAAACGAGGTGGGATTTGAACTTCACAGTGTGGGCGGAGGCCATTCGGCCCACCGAGTTGGCACCGGCTCTCTGAAAGAGCCTCCTACCTGGTCCCGCTCCCCTGCCTCCTGCCCCGAACCTTGCCCATTCTCTCTTTTCAGGTGGCTATCCCATTCCCTCTGGAATACCTCAGTCAAACCTGCCTCCACCACCCTTTTGGGAAGTTCCTTCCAGACTCCAGCCACCCTCCGGGTGAAACATTTTTTCCTCACATTACTTTTTACTCCTTTTGCCGATTATTTTGAACCAGGGTCCCTTTAGTTCCTGATGCTCTCTTGAGTGGGGACAGTTTCTCACTATTTACCCTGTCCATAACCCCTCAGGATCTTGAATGCCTCCATCAAGTCACCTCTCAGCCTTCTCTTCTCCAAGGAAAACAGTCCCAACCTCTCCAATCTATCCTCATAGCTACAGTTCTTCATCCCAGGAATCGTTCTTGTGAATCTCCTCTGTACTCTCTCCAATGCTTGCATATCCAGAACTGGATGCAAATACTCCAGATGAGGCCGAACTAGTGTCTTATACTTGCTCTCTCTATATTCCCAGTCATTCACATTGCTGTTAAGGGCTATGGAGTTAAGGTAAAGCTCAGCCACAATCTAATCGTATGGTGGACCAGGTTCGAGGGGCTGAATGGCCTCCTGCTGCCCCTGACAGAACCCACCACACCAGCGCTATCGGCATGTCGTTCCTTCTTCCTTCAAGGGTGAACACTCACCTCTCTCTACCCAGAACCACTTCTCTAGCAAGGGTTAGACCCATTCCCCTTTTCCCCAAAATTAGCCCCTCCCTCCCTCCCCTACCACCCCCCCTCCACCCCCATAAAAGAGGTCAACATCATCCCATCTTGGGAAACTCCCTGCGCCATTCGCTAATTGCCTCCTCCCTCACTACCTCTCCCCAAACACCCCAGTCCACAAGCAAGACCTCTAGCCAAACCACAAGCCTACCCCTCCCCCCAATTACTCTGAGCGAGATCCCAGTGTGTGTGTCCCCCCCCTCCCTCCCACCCAACCCGTTCCACCTCCTCCCCAATGAGCAAGATGACAACGCCCTCAACCCCATTCTCAGCAAGTCTGTGGACCCCCACACCCCGACTGGGCCCCATACCTCATAGACCGTACATCGGGGGAGGGGGTGGTGAGGGGTCCAGCCACCCCCCCACCCCCGCCTCCTCAGGGACCCCCCCCCCACCCGCAGTCCATTCAAACAAAATGAGCAGGTGAGTGAATGGAGATCCACAAATAAAAGCTTCCACCTCAGGATCCAGGAACAAAGGGCATTGGGCACAAAAGCAGGGAAGTGATGCCGCACCTTCGTAAGGCTCTGGTTAGGCCACAAATAGAGTACTGCATCCAGTTCTGGTCGCCACACTTTAGGGAGGATGTGAGACTTGGGCTCCTCCAGTTCCGGCCTCTCGAGCATCACCCCGATTCCCATTGCTCCACCATTGGCGGCCCTGCCTTCAGCTGCCTGGGGCCCCGAGCTCTGGAATTCCCTCCCTAAACCTCTCCGCCCCTCTCTCTCTCCCTCTCAAGACGCTCCTTAAAACCGACCTCTTTCACCGAGCTTCTAGTCACCTGCGGCTAATGTCTCCTGACGTGTTGTGTATTTTAGTTGAACAGGGGAGCCAGGGATTTGGGGAGGGTGGCAGGGGAGTGGAAGTGAAACCCAAGGGTCAGCCCCTCAATCCCACCTACCCTCCCTCTACCCATCCCCTCAATCCCACCTACCCTCCTCCCGAATCCCACCTCCTCCAATTGCCTGTCATCTAGCCAAACCTCTGTCCTTCCTCTTGATAGAAAAACATTCAACTGCCTCTTGATCATTTCCATTAAACACATCACTATCAGTCCCTGGTGCCTTTAATCACATTTTGATTTAAAGTTTGTAAGGTTCCTTTAAATTTTTGTCCTTGGTTTTACAGCTGACCTGAATTAGGGGCTGTGCCTGATTTATCCCGATTTTGTTGATTTGGTTTAATTGTTTTCATTTAAAAGATTATTATTCCCTGGTGCTTTGCTCCACAATTCTGGGTGGAATAATTGAGCCTGTATCCCTTGTTCTTGCTGTTTTAGCAAGCCTTTCATTGGACTACTCCTGACCCTATTTCTTGTGTTTTATGTTACAATGCTCCGCAAAGCCTTGGAATGTTTCATTACATCAAAGGCGCTATGCCAATGCAAGTGGCTGTCACGGGAAGAAGTGAGGCGCTCTGTCTCTCTCTCTCTCTCTCCCACAAAATAACGGTAGATGCTAGCTGAGTCGATCATTTTAAATCCAAGATTGATGAGAGTTTCATAAACCAGGGGTGGGCAAACGTTTTAACCAGGCCTTCACATCCGAGTGTGGAGATGGGGTGTTTCTGGCTAGGCCAGCATTTAATGTATGGGGGGAGGGCAAGGGGGTTGCCGGCCATAATCGCTCAAGAAAGGGGCAATTGTGGTAAAAGATCGCTTGGCGAGGTCTTGGGCCACTCACCACAGAAGATGCAGAGTTGACCGAAGGAATTGGGGGCAGGCTTAACAAGGGTTGCGGCACTGTGGACTGACTTAAAAGAGTGTGGAGTCACCCCAGCATCTGGATTAAGATGCAAATTCCTCTTCTGAAAGCCCTTGTGTGGCCGGTCACAATGTCTGGCTGTGAAAGGTGAGCTACCAAGAGGAGTGGATATGGCTGGAGTGAGAGCGTTTGAAACGAAAGGATGCAGACAGATATTACGTGCTCCATGGATGGCCAAGCAAGTGGGTGCACGAGGAATCTGGTGTTAAGAGGAGCCCTTTTTTGAGGCAGTGCTATCAAGGAAGCGAGCATGTCCAATATGAGATGTGATTCCACGATTGGACAGCACTTGCTAAACAACCCTGAGTGCGCTAAGAATTACACTGAAAGCCAATTCGGGCCCACAGCATGGCTCACTTACACATGCTAGAAGCTACAGATATTCACACACACACACACGGTCCTGCTCCTTGCAGACAGAAAGAACACATCATTGTGCCCTTTTCAACACAACAGCCACTGCCTGGTTCATTCCCCAGGGCAATGCCTGGACCAGTCAGAGTCAACCTGACTGGTTTAATTTTAAACAAAGCTTGGCAGTTAACTGTCTGCTAAATAGTCCTTAGTGTACCAAGAATTACAAGAATGACAACCAATTTAAGATTGTCAGTTGTGCTCACAGTGTGGTGTGTTTGCGTGAACTGGATGCTACATTTATTAATGCAATACAATCCTTTACAGAAAGAACATGTACACACATTGAGCCTGTTTCTGCTAAACAAAATAAGTGACAGCCATTCGCTGACTCATTCCTGAGGTCAACGCCTTGACCAATCATGGTCAAGCAGTCTGGTTTAAATTTCAATCAATGCTTGGCAGGTAACTGTCATTCATCATAACTGGTGCATTCTCCATGGCAGTGCCTTTACCAATCAATATCCACTTGCCAACCAATCAGCACTTTCTTCACACAGTATAAACTGTTGTCTCCCCTCCTGTATCAGTATTCTTGCAAAATGCCCTGAAGAGGGAAAGACGAAAGTCTTTGACACTGCTGGAAAAGAGACATGCCAGCCATTGGTTCAATGGCGCATTCTCCGTGGTGATACCTCGACCAATCAGAGTCCGCTTGCCAACCAATCAGCACTCTCTTCTCACAAAGTATAAATTGCAGTTCCCCTTACATTTGGTATGCGAGCGAATTGTCCTGATGAGCGCAAGATGAAAATCTTCGACAAGGTGTCTTCTTTTCACTTCACCGATACACAAGTTCTGTCTCACCGAACGACGACCTGGAGCGCACACATTTTGGGCGCGTGATACAAACAGGAGGAGAGCGGAGCGTTTGGGAAAAGAGGGAAATGCGAAGCTTTAACACCTGGAAAATGGACACAAGGAAGACCCAAGATGGCGTGGATGAATAATATCAGAATGTGGACTGGCCTCTCTCTGGGACAATGGAGATATAGAAATCAGTGGAGGAAGATTGTTCAAAGTATGGCCAACCTTCAGAAAGAGGGTGGAGGAAAGCAAGGCCCTTGGTAATACAGATCTTGAGCATTGTTAATAAAAGACGCGTGGTTGAAGCATCTTGCCCCACACTCATCGGAGCAAATGCAAGAATTCCAAATTTCGGAGATGGCAACAATTTATACTGCAAGAGAAAAGGATGCTGATTGGTTGGCAAGTCAACTCTGACTGGCTGCTGTTGCCTTGGATCCAAATTATAATGACGATACACCTTGGAACAAATAATTACAGGGACATAGGAAATAGGAGCAGTAGGCCATTCGGCCCCTCGAGCCTGCTCCGCCATTTAATATGATCATGGCTGATCTACTTTAACGCCATTTTCCCACACTATCCCCATAAACTTTGATGTCTTTAATATCCAGAAGTCTATCACTCTCGGTCTTGAACGTACCCAGTGACTGAGCCTCCACAGCCCTCTGGGATAAAAGATTCCAAAGTTTCGCCACCCTCTGACCGAAAGAAGTTCCTCCTCATCTCAGCCTAATTCCGAAACTGTGTCCCCTCTTGACCCTCCCCCCTCCACCCCCCCCCCCCCCCCTCCCCCCTCCCAACCCTTGGGGAAACATCCTTCCTGCATCTACCCCTGTAAGAATTCAGTAAGTTTCAACGAAATCACCCCTCACTCTTCTAAACTCTGGAGAGCACAGGCCCAGTCTCCTCAATCTCCCCTCATAGGACAATCCCACCAGCCCAGGAATCAGTCTGCTGAACCTCTGCTGCATTCTCTCTAGGGCAAGCATATCTTTTCCTTTCTGAGACCACCACAAAACCGCACACAACACTCCAGGTGTGGTCTCACCAAGGCTCTATTAATTGCAGCAAGACTTCTTTACTACTGTACTCAAATCCTCTTGCAATAAAGGCCAACATACCAATTGCTGTAAAAACCCATCTGGGTCACTAATGTCCTTTGAAGGGAGGGAAATCTGCTCCCCTTACCTGGTCTGGCCTACATGTAACTCCAGGCCCACAGCCATGTGGTTGACCCTTCAATGCCATCTGGACCAGGGTAAATAGGGATGGAAAATAAATGCTGGCACTAAGCCAACGAATACATTTTTGAAAAGGCTAATTGAAGGGATGCGAACTCTTTGACTTTCAGGAAACCACACTGGATGCTGTTGCAGATTGAACGCACCAACTTTAAATTAACAATTGGTTTTATTTACACAAAATGGATGAACAAACGCCATTGAAAACAGTGAGATACACGTCTCCCACGCGGCCCGGGAAACGTAAAACACACACACCTCATGGCTGAATACATACAGGCTCTGAAACCATGGAAAGTTAGTTTTAAGTTCTTGCCTGCAGAGTTCATCCACCCTCTCTCTGCTTTCACGGAGAATGCTTAGGATTGATTTTCTGTACTTTATTCAGGATGCAGGACATAATTGGAAATTTTTGCACATACCCCATGTTTGCCCTTGAGAAGGTGGTGGTGGTGGTGGATGAGCCGCCTTCTTGAGCCGCTGCAGTCCCCGTCTGGTGTAGGTACACCCACAGTGCTGTTAGGGAGGGAGTTCCAGGATTTGGACCCAGCGACACTTCATCGGTCAGGTGAAGGCTCCGCCCATCGAGCTGTCAATCACAGTGCACTCCAACCAATCAAGAGTCTCATCTTCCCCTCAAACAATTCCACCATGTTGGAAGCCATCCCAGGGGCAACCAGTCTCTGTGCCTCAGCAGGATGAATGAATAGAATATTAGACCAGCCGCTCTCCATATTATTAGGATATAGAGGCACTGGGGAAGGTGAATAAAGATCAATCGGAATGACAGTAGAACTGGTTCAGGACACCGGGGAGAACTCCCACCAACCCCGCCTCTTCCAATAGCAGCCGTGAGATCTTGCACATCCACCTCAGAGGGCAGGAGAAGCCTCATTTTGACATCTTATCTGAAATACTGACCCTCCGAAAGTGTGGCGCTCCCTCCATACTGACCCTCCAACAGTGCGGCACTCCCTCAGCACCGACCCTCCAACAGTGCGGCACTCCCTCAGTACTGACCCTCCGACAGTGCGGCGCTCCCTCAGTACTGACCCTCCGACAGTGCTGCGCTCCCTCAGCACCGACCCTCCGACAGTGTGGCACTCCCTCCATGCTGACCCTCCAACAGTGCGGCACTCCCTCAGTACTGACCCTCCGACAGTGCGGCACTCCCTCAGTACTGACCCTCCGACAGTGTAGAGCTCCCTCAGTACCGACCCTCTGACAGCGCGGCGCTCCCTCAGCACCGACCCTCTGACAGTGCGGCACTCCCTCAGTACTGACCCTCCGACAGTGCGGCACTCCCTCGGCACTGACCCTCCGACCGTGCAGCACTCCCTCAGCACCGACCCTCCGACAGTACGGCACTCCCTCAGTACTGACCCTCCGATAGTGCGGCGCTCCCTCGGCACTGGGAGTGTCGGCTTGGATTACGAGGCTCAAGTCTCTTGGGCGGGGACTCGAACCCACAACCTTCTGAATGAAAGATGGGCGTGCTATTCACTAAGCCATGATATTTGAACTCTGAGAAGTGAAGCTTTGCTTCTGTCATTTTACATTCTCTTCTCCAGGAGGCGCTGATCACAGGCTGGTGAGTAGGAGCACCCAGGAGAACAGCTCCTATTCACATGTCATTCCTTTATTACAGACACTTCAGACACATTATTCAGATCAAAATGGATGGCAGTGAAGGAGATATTAAGGGTTGGGGTAACTAGTAGCTTGGTCAAAGAGCTGAATTTTAAAAGGAGGGTCTTAAAGGGAAAGAGGGGTGGAGAGGGTTGAGTAAGGGAATCCCACAGAATGGGACCTGGAAGGCTGAAGGCATGGCTGCCAACGCTGGGGCAAAGAAGATGGACACGAGGCTGGAACGGAGACTGATGTGAGAGTGGGGTGTAGGGGGTACAGACATAGGGAGGGGTAAGGGCGCAGGGAGGTAAACATGAAGCTCACCACGCACACAACACTGGCAGTGCCGCTGGATTTTCCCTACGTGGTAACGGCGACTCTGGGAAGAGCTTCATCGGCCAGTGGAGGGGCAGGGGGACCTCTTGAGGCTGTGAAAGGCGCTACACAAACGCAAGCTTGGTCTCTCTCCACCACCCGCCCCCTCCCCCCAACCGGGTGGAAATCCAGCCCCTTTTTTGCTCAAGATCCTGCCGGGTGGTCCAGACCCATCGCTCCAGCTCCGGGGGGGGGGGGGTCTCTCTCTCTCTCTCCCGGGGCAGCAACCTTCAAACAGGGGGCTGGTTCTTCCCTACCCACCGCCCGTCTCAGGCAGGCAGCTACAAAGGCCATTCGGCCCCCCGGGGGGGAGGGTCGGTGCTAGCCCCTCTGCATGGGGCAGCCCAATGGGGTCTGTGGGGTGGGGAGGGGGGGTTAGATGTTGACTTTTGGGGTGGGGGGTTTCTTGGAGCCCTGGACACGGAGCTTCCCCCCCCCCCCCCACCCCTACTGTCCCCGGCTGGGCATCAGCGGACGGACCTGCTCGAAGGGGCCTGGTCCCGGGGCCCGCGCCTGTGCTGGCGGAGGTCGGGGATGGGTCAACGAACCCACCCCCCTCCCACGAGTTCCTGCCACACTCGGGGGGGTGGGAGCAGCTGAAAGGCCTCGGGCCTCCCCCCACCACCCCGCCTGCCACCAAGGGGCGAGGGGCCTGTCTGAGGCTCCCAACAGCCTTGGGGGCTGGGGCTGGGCCACACCGTCTTGGCTGGGGGGAGGGGGGGAGGGAGGACAGAGTCTGGTTGATGCACGTCAGGCAGCGGGGTCATCGGTAACTCCTGGAACAGAGAGAGAGACTTGGGGAGGGGGGGGGGGTCAAGGCGGAGAAAGCTCGTGGCTCCGGCTGAGTAGGAGAGTCACATGACTCAGGGAGTGGGGTCAAGGAGGAGAAAGCTCATGGCTCAGGCTAAGTAGGAGAGAGTCACATGACTCAGGGAGGGGGGTGAAGGAGGACAAAGCTGATGGCTCAGGCTGAGGAGAGAGTCACATGACTCAGGGAGTGGGGTCAAGGAGGAGAAAGCTCATGGCTCAGGCTGAGTAGGAGAGAGTCAGAAGGAGGGGGGTCAAGGCGGAGAAAGCTCCTGGCTCAGGCTGAGGATCCCCCTGTAGTCTGGTATATCTGTCGTGATGTTCCCCCCAGTCACAGCTCAGTCTGCAATCGCCCTGAGCCAGGCACCGACCAACAGGGCAGCTGAATCCCTGAATGAAAATCATCGCCACTGACACGAGGGGCATTTACCGACAAGCGGCACGTCATCTCACAGGCCAGCGCCAGTCATTGGGGCACACAGAGGGTGGCCATTCGGCCCAAAAAGAGTCCATACTGGCTCTCTCTTGTAGAGCAATCCAGCCAGGCCCATTCTCCCGCCCTGTCCCTGAATTTCTAGGTCCCTCATGTGCCCCTCCGAATTCCCATTAAAACCATTCACCCCCCCACTCTGCTAGTCATCCTGGAACACACGACTGCACAGGACCTGATGTCTGTGTTGGTCAGGCTGTCTCATAAGTTGCGTCTGGGTTACAGGTTTGTATATCTCTGGGGGAGAACCCTCTTGAGTTTTTCATTACGATAACAAGTGTACAATCCGACACTGCTGAGGATGAGGCCATTCATCCCATTGTGCCTGTGCTGGCTCTTTGAAAGGTCTATCCAATTAGTCCCCTCTCCCTCCCCCGCTCTTCCCCCCCTCCATATCCCTGCAAACGTCCCCCCTTCCAGTATTTATCCGATTCCCCCCCTTTTGAAAGTTCCTATTGAATCTGCTTCCACCGCCCTTTCAGGCAGCGCCTTCCAGATCACAACTCGCTGTGTAAATAAAAACAAATTCTCCTCATCTCCCCCTCTGGTTCCCTTCCCGATTCTCTTCAATCTGTGTCCCCTCTGGTTACCGACCCTCCTGCCCAGTGGAAACAGTTTCTCCTCATTTACTCTGTCCGAACCCCCTTCCTGATTCTGAACGCCTCGATTCAATCTCCCCCTTAACCTTCTCCGCTCTAAGGAGAACAATTCCAGCTTCTCCACATGAAATGAATTCCCTCATCCCTGGTCCCATTGGGGGTCAATCTCCCTCCGCACCCTCTTCGAGGCCCTGGATGTCCTTCAAAGCTCCCTCCAGATGAAAGGTCTTGAAGATCTAGAATACGACAAGGTTGCTGTTGATGTTTTACCTTCAGTGAAGGAATTCCCAGAACAGCTCGGCCACGACTGCAGACCCCGCCTGGGTTACCTACCCTGACGCTCTGCGTGAAGCACTTTGGGCACCAACACTCCCTGTCAGCGGTGGCAGCTATCCTAATCATGCTGCACACAGGTCCCACCACTTCAAAAGGTTTTCTGTTGCTCTGAGCTGGGTAAGCAGCTTATGCTGCTGCCCCGTGTCCTCACAGGGAGTCCCATTCACCCATCAGCCTCTGTGCTCGCTGACCGACCTTGGCTCCTGGGCTGGCAACACCCAAACATTAACATTCCCATCCTTGTTCTTAAATCTCTCTGTGCCCCTCACACCCTCCCCATCACCTCCTCCTCCAGCCCCAACACCCCTCCCTATCTCTGTGACCTCCTCCAGCCCCTACACCCCTCCCTATCTCTGTAACCTCCTCCAGCCCCTACACCCCTCCGTCTCTCTGTAACCTCCTCCGGCCCCTACACCCCTCCCTATCTCTGTAACCTCCTCCAGCCCCTACACCCCTCCCTATCTCTGTAACATCCTCCAGCACCTACACCCCTCCCTATCTCTGTAACCCCTTTCAGCCCCTACACCCCTCCCTATCTCTGTAACCTCCTCCAGCCCCTACACCCTCCCTATCTCTGTAACCTCCTCCAGCCCCTACACCCCTCCCTATCTCTGTAACCTCCTCCAGCCCCTACACCCCTCTGTATCTCTGTAACCTCCTCCAGCCCCTACACCCCTCCCTATCTCTGTAACCCTCTCCAGTCCCTACACCCCTATCTCTGTAACCTCCTCCAGCCCCTACATCCCCTATCAACAGCATCAGTCGTAACAGATCCTAAACTCTGGAATTCACTCCCTAAACCTCTCTGCCCCCTCTCTCTCTCCTCCTTTAAGATGCCCTTTAAAACTGACCTGCACTAGGGTTTAGAAGAGTGATTTGATTGAAGTTTACAAGATCCTCTACGGCCTTGACAAGGTGGATGTAGAAAGGATGTTTCCTCTTGTGGGTGAGTCCAGAACTACGGGGGGGTCACTGTTTTAAAATTAGGGGTCGCCCTTTTAGGACAGAGATGAGGAGAATTGTTTCCTCTCTGAATGTTGTGAGACTTTGGAACTCTGTCTCCGAAGGTGGTGGAGGCGGGGGTCAATGAATATTTTTAAGATGGAGGTAGATAGATTCTTGTTCGGCAAGGGAATCGAAGGTTATCAGGGGGGGGATGGGAATGTGGAAATCGAAATACAGGAAGATCAGCCACGATCTTATTGAGTGGGGGAGCAGGGCTCGAGGGGCCGAATGGCCTCCTCCTGCTCCTATTTCTTATGTTCTGTTCTTTGACTGAGCTATTGGTTACCTGTCCCTAATATCTCCTCTGTGGCTCGAGGTCAAATTTTAACCTGATATCATTCCTTTGAAGAGTCTTGGGCCTTTTCATTACTATGTAAATGTAAGGTGTTGTATGGGGGAGTGAGCCATCCTCTGGTATATATCAATAACATTAGCCTTATTTTATTGACTGGATGATTCACGTAATATACAATGCAGTAACAGTGCAAGGGAGCAGGAAGCCAAGGGTTAATTTGACCACATATAGCTTCAGGCTAGCTGTGGTGAGACAGCGAATGAACTTTCCTCAAGTGTTTGGCCGGATCAAGCATACCATCCTTATTGTGACCTTCAGCCACCTCGAAATGCTTCTACTGGACAAGTGGGAGTGTGGCACACGCAACACAGTGGGCCTGCGAACACTCACGTGCCTTGGCAGTCGCTGGGGGCTTGTGGTCTTGGCTGTGTGGTGCCTCCCACGTTAAATGGCCAGCACGGTGGCTCTGCTGGGTTGAGCTCTGCTTTGACCTGTTTATTCTCACTCTTTCCTTCCTGTGTATCTCTGCAGGAGAGGAGCAGGGAAGGGGGGGGGGGGGGGGGGGCTACTGCAACACGTCCATTCACTAGCTTCTCGATCAATGCCATGCACGCACTGAGTCAGGGTGCGGACTCTCTCTCTCACCCGCCTCTGAGTTTGCTCTGTTGCTGTTTTTCCCGATCTCTCCACTTCTGCCTCTGTATCCCTCCTAACCTTTCTGCCTGTGTCTTTCTTCATTCCTTTCCCGGAGGTGGTGTAGTGGTCGTATTTTGGGTGGGTGCGAGGGTGGGGTGGTGGTGCGGGAGTGTTCAGGCAAAACACGCACATCAGCAACTCGTTTCCTGCTCTTTCCCCCACCCTCTCTCCAGCCAATCATTTGTGGTTCCCACTTCCCCCACCTCAAAAGCATCAGTTCCCACTGCATCGCCCACCCCTCCACCAGCTGACTGCCCTATTTCCTCCCTCTGACTCCATTCTCTCATTGCTACGCCTTGCCCTTGAATTACCCCCTTGCATTCCCCACTCATTTCACTTTTACCACTCCACCCTGACCCTCCATTCCGACCTCCCTCCAAGGGCAGCTGACAGAAGGCTCGCATATTCCCTCTCTCCCATCTGTTTCCTTCAGGGGCTTCCTTCTGTTTTCGAAATTCAACTCATTTGTTAAAAAATGAAATCAAATTAGAATGAGGAAAGACTCCCCCTCTCTCTCTCTCTATATATATATGTTAGAAGTTAGCGATGCTGTCTCAGACAAAAGCCATTTCTAACTATCAATAAAACACAAGTGAGATATCAAGTTGGTTTTCAAATTCACTTGGTGTTTCTTTTGAAGACATTCCCTCTTCCTCAGCTTGATACATTTTCTGAGGTTGACAGAACACCCAGAAGTTACCAAAGCCGCGTAATCAGGGTGCTGCTACCTCCCTGCCTTTTCTTTTAAAAGAAATACATACGTGAATTATGTTTTTTGGAATTTGCCCACAAGCTTTTCTTCCAAAAGCCGCAGAGAACAACCGAACAGAAACCGCAACCAAAAACAAAAAAAGGCCAGGGGAAAAACATTCTACCAACTCAGCTAAACAAGTGCTGACAAAGCCTGGGAAATTGGACGCACCTCGCTAACTTAGAATGGCACAGTCCAAATTCCGGTTGCAGCAGGACAGGTCTGCGCAAAACGATCAAGTCCGAGCCCAGGCTTTTGAAAGGGGCCAAATCTTCAAGTCAAAAACCTCAGGGAGGCGTCGAAGGGGCAAAAAAAAAACAAGTCTTTTTTTTAAGGGGACATTTTGAGTGATTTTTTTTTTGGGGGGGGTGGGAGGGGAGGGGGCGGTGGGCAAGCCACTCACAACAATAGTAGGCGTTCGGTGGCACGCAAGGTTACGTGACAGATAAGAGATTCACACCACCCTCATTGAGAGTCCTACTCTAACGGCACAATGCTCATGATCAATTGCAAAAAAAAAATGTAGAAACTTTTATAATGAGGTTTCCCATAGGAGTTGGTGGAAGACTTAACAGGACTGGACAGAGCAGAAGCAGGAAGGATGTTCCCGATGGTGAGGGGGAGTCCAGAACCACAGGGGGGGGTCACAGTCTGAGGATACGGGGTAGACCATTTAGGACTGAGATGAGGAGAAATTCCTTCACCCAGAGAGTGGTGAGCCTGTGGAATTCGTCACCACAGAAAGTAGTTGAGACCCAAACACTATGTTTTCCAGAGGGAGTTAGATATAGCTCTTGGGGGCGAGAGGGGTCAAAGGGTATGGGGAGAACGCGGGGGAGCAGGCTACTAGGTTGGATGATCAGCCGTGATCGTAATGAATGGCGGAGCACGCTCGAAGGGCTGAATGGCCTCCTCCTGCTCCTAGGTTCGATGTTAAGACGAACTCCAAATTCTACAGACAATGGGAATCTTTACTAGTTCTGTCGAGCAAGACATTTCTCCAGCGTGATTGGCAAATGGGGTTGGCCGGCCCTCCACGGTGCTCGGTTAGAGGCCGGTGCTGGCAGCAGCTTTCCTTCCCTGCGATAGCGCTTACTCATGCTGCCCCCTCCCAAGGAGGTGAATTGAGCAGCTGCCTCGTAGGTAGGAGATGGGCCTTGGGACATCAGCAGGGGGGGGGGCTCTGGTCACAGGTTCTACCAGCCAGGCGGTAGGCACGCCTCAGGAGAGCCTGAGCTTTGCGGCAATCGCTCCTGGTCGCCACTGTACCCGCGGGCTGGTGTGAACACCATACACCCGGACCGTGGCCAGCTTACGATGACAGACGGCCAACCAGTGCCGGGTGAAGCTCAGTGCCTTTGTCCGCTGGTACCTCTGTGGGGTACGCCCTGTGGGATCAGGTCATGTTCGGGAGGGCTGGCAGGGGCTGGGGTGGGGGGGGGGGGTGGGGGTGGGGGGAGAGTAGGCATTGCACATTTTAAGTGGGGCTGCCACTATGGCCTCCAGTTCTTCCCCCCACCACCCCACCCCCCCGTCCACCCTGGGTTACCCCACAAGGGCTTAGTCCCAACTGGGCAAGGCACGAGGCACAATCCTGGAACCTCGGCTATTGCTGACCTGCACTGAATCTCTACAGCCTGGGACAAAAAGGGGGCAAGGATGGGCTCCTCAATAGGGCAAATATAATCTCTTCGAGTGTGTACAATTCTCAATAGCAGCAGAATCTCTTTCCTGAGAACGGCAGCGATGGTTAGGCTGGGCCTGCCCTCTGACTCTCCTTCCTAAATCTCCTTTGATCCTAGATGTGTCTTGAAAAAGTTGGCAAACTGTGCGGAGCTGCAGCTAAATTTCTAATCAGACTTCTCTTCACCCGCTGATGGAAGGGTCGTTGGGCCGGGCCCAGCGCTTATTGCCCATCCCTAATTGCCCCCCTTGAGAAGGTGGTGGGTGAGCTGCCTTCTTGAGCCGCTGCAGTCCCCTGTGGTGTAGGTACACCCACCGTGCTGTTAGGGAGGGAGTTCCAGGGTTTGGACCCAGCGACAGCGAAGGAACGGCCGATATATTTCCCAAGTCGGGGTGGGGGGGGGGTGAGACTCAGAGGTGGCAGTGCTCCGTTGCCACCCGCTTCCCTCGTCCCGCTGGGTAGTTGCAGCTCAGGGAGAGGTCATCCGAAGGACTTGGCGTCTCTCAGGAGGCGGGGCGCCGCGCTCAGGGTGACTCCTGCTGTGTAGGGCTGGTCCCCCGAAACTCCGGCAAAGGGCCTCCGGAGCCTCACTTACCCCGTCTCGGCCGCCGCCACCAGCATCTCCCGCGTGGATCCTCCTGTGCTTGCGGAGGCTGGAGGGGTTGCTGAAGCCCTTGGGGCAGGCGGGGGCACTGGAATGGTTTCTCGCCCATGTGCGTGCCCTTGTGGTTGCGGAGACTAGACGGGTCGATGAATCCCTTGCCGCAGACCGGGCACTTGAAGGGCTTCTCCCCGGTGTGGGTGCGCTCGTGCTTGCGCAGGTTGCACTGCTTGTTGAAGTCCATGCCGCACACCGGGCAGCGGAAGGGCTTCTCCCCGGTGTGGGTGCGCTGGTGAGCCACCAGGGTGGAGGACTGGCTGAACTCCTTGCCGCAGACGGCGCACTTGAAGGGCTTCTCCCCGGTGTGGGTGCGCTCGTGCTTGCGCAGGTTGGACGAGTTGCTGAAGCCTTTGCCGCAGTCGGCGCAGGTCAGGGGCCTCTCGCCCGTGTGCACCCGCAGGTGCAGCTTCAGCCGCGAGTTCTGGTCGAAGCCCTTGCCGCACTCGGGGCAGCTGAAGCGTCTCGGGCCCTCCGGGGGCTCCGGCCACCAGGAGCACCTCGGCGTCCGCACTGTCCCATCCCGGCCCGAGTCCGGATCCTGGGAGTTCACCGCTCGATTCACCAGCCTCTCCTGCAACAGACAGTTCATGGTTACAGCCTGGTACAGGGGTGGGTGGGTGGGTGGGTGGGGGTGGGGGGAGGGGGGGGGGAGGGTGCGAGGTGCACGCTGCTCTGCCTATTATCAGGACACAATTCATATTAAGATTGAGATTCCACCCTCACCGCCCCCCCCCACCCCTCCTGCCTGTTCGACCCTTCTGGTACCTCAGAAGGGGAACAGGAACAGTCAGCCCCTCGAGCCTCTTCCAACATTCAGTGAGACCATGGCCGATCTGTGATCTAACTCCACGTACCCACCTTTGCCCCCCGTATCCCTTAACACCTTTGGATAACAAGTCACAGATTTAAAATTAATTGACCAAGCCTTTTGCGGACGAGAGTTCCACACTGCTCCCTAATTTCACTCCTGAAAGGCCTGGCTTGGAGTTTTACACTCTGAACCCCCCCCCCGCCGGTCGGTGGGAATAGTTTCTCTCTCCTTTTTTTTGCCCTGTTGTGTCACTGATTCTGACATGGTCCAAGGCTCCAGGCTCTTCCCATTTCACCTGCAGAACGCTCCATGCCAGCTCCCTACGGAGCAACCCGTTCAGTCCCATTCCAACCATCCCCCCCACCCCACCCCGGCTCGAGCCCCGTAGCCCTGCAAGCTTACTCCTCTCACGTGCTCGCCCAATTTCTGTTTGAAATCATTCGTCGTCTCTGGGGAGAGCAACCTCAGCTTCTCCAACCTAACCTTGTAGGTAAAACCACCCCCATCCCTGGAGCCATTCTGACAAATCCCCTCTGCACCCTCTCAAGGGCCCTCACATCCATCCCAACAGGAGTTATGATGTCACTTGGTGAATACAGGTCTCCAAATAGTGGGAAGGAGACGGAGGAGCAGATTTGCACAGAAATGATTGAGCTGCGAGAACCATAGTGTGGAGACGTTAACTACCCCAATATTGAATGGAGTAGTGATTGTGTTAAGGGCAAAGTGTGTTCAGGGGTATTTTCTTTTTCAGTACGCTACCTGCCTAATGAGGATGGAAGCATTTTTGGTTCTGGGGAATGGAGAGTGTCACAGTCAGTGGTGGGGGGGGGGGGGGGGGGAGCATCTCAGGAATAGCGATCATAGTATAGTAAGTTTAGATTAAGTTATGGAGAATGAGAAGTAGAGCAAATGTACTTAACCGGAGAGGAGACAAATTTGGCAAATTGAGGGTGAGTAAAGAACTAGGGGGCAGCATCGGCGGAGAAGAGTTGACGTTTCTAGTCCTCATGACCCTTCAATAGAACCAGTTCTGTCGAAGGGTCATGAGGACTCGAAACGTCAACTCTTTTCTTCTCCGCCGATGCTGCCAGACCTGCTGAGTTTTTCCAGGTAATTCTGTTTTTGTTTTGCATTTCCAGCATCCGCAGTTTTTTTTGTTTTTATACCAGAACTAGGGGGCACTGTTTTAAAATTAGGGGTTACCCTTCTAGGACGGAGATGAGGAGAATTTTTTTCTCTCCGAGAGTTGTGCGACTTTGAAACTCTCTACCTCAGAAGGTGGTGGAGGCGGGGTTATTGAATATTTTTAAGGCAGAGGTAGATAGATTCTTGTTAGGCAAGGGATTCAAAGGTTATCGGGGGGGTGGATGGGAATGTGAGAAATCGAAACACAAGATCATCAGCCATGATCTTATTGAATCGCGGAGCAGGCTCGAGGGGCCGAATGGCCTACTCCTGTTCCTATTTCTTATATTCTTAACAGAGAAGAATAAGGATAAATGGGCGATGTTCAGCTTGGCAAGCTGCAGCTAATGGAATATCACAGGGATCAGTGCTGGGGCCTCAACTCTTTAAAATCTATATCAGTGATTTGGGTGAAGGGACAAACTGTGTGGTTGCTAAATCTGATATGACACAAAGATAGGTAGCAGATTAAGTTGTGAAGAGGACATAAGGAGTCTGCAAAAGGATACAGAAAGGTTAAGTGAGTGGCCAAAAATTTGGCAGATAGAGTATAATGTGGGAAGATGTGAGCTTGTCCACTTTGTCAGGAAGAATAGAAAAGCAGCAGATTATTTAAATGGAGAGAGATTGCAGGACTCTGAGGTGCAGAGGGATCTGGGTGTCCTGGGACATGAATCAGGAAAAGTTAGCATGCAGATGCAGCAAGCGATTAGGGAGGTGAATGGAATGTTGTTTATTGCAGGGGGAATGGAGTATAAAAGTAAGGGTTTTGTTACAGATGGACTGAGCATTGGTGAGACCACAGCTGGAGCAGTGTACAGTTTTGGTCTCTTTATTTAAGAAAGGATATAAATGTTTTAGAGGCAGTTCAGAGAAGGTTCACTCGACTGATTCCTGGGATGAGGAGGTTATCTTATGAGGCAAGGTTTGACAGGCTGGGCCTGTATCCATTGGAGTTTGGAAGAACGAGAGGTGACCTTATTGAAACATAGAAGATCCTGAGGAGATTTGACAGGGTGGATGCTGAAAGGATGTGGGAGAGACTCGAACTAGGGTCACATTTTAAAAATAAGAGGTCTCCCATTTGAGACCGAGATGAGGAGAATTTTTTCTCTGAGGGTTGCGAATCTGTGAATTCTCTTCCCCAGAGAGTGGAGGAGCCTAGGTCACTGAATATTTTTAAGGCTGAGTTAGATAGATTCTTGACAAACAAGGGAGTCAAAGGTTATTGGGTAAGAAGCAAAGTGAAGTTGAGGCCACAATTAGATCTTATCGAATAGCGGAACAGGCTTGAGGGGCCGAATGGCCTACTCCTGCTCTTAATGCATATGCTCGTAATCTATTCTGCCACTTGCCCCCTGACTGTACATCCCCTGACGTTATTCATTAGTCTATTATGGGGCATCTTATCGAAGGCCTCTTGGAAGTCTAGATATATTACATCTACCATGTTACCACTGTCGACTCTCCATTACCCCTTCAAACAATTCAGTAAGGTTGGTGAAGCAAGACATTTCCTTCTGAAATCCATGCTGACTATTCCTTCATATATTTTTGTTTCTATTTGTTGTTTCTAGTTTCTCCTTAGTAAGGATTCCAATATTATTTCCTGCTACTGATGTTAAGTTCCCTGGAGCTACGGATAAGTAGATGCTAGCTCATGGCCAGTCTAGAAACATTCGAAAGCTAAGGCGTGTGAACAGCGCAGAGGGCGACTGACCTCGTGTTCTCTCCGTCGCTTCTCCGCCACGTGGTACAGCTTGTGGATGCCCAGCGCCGACCTCTGCTTGAACTCACGGCCGCAGATGCCGCACTGGAGGGGCCAGTCCTCCTTGTGGCGGCGCTGGTGCTTTGTCAGCGAGGAAGAGTGGCTGAACTCCTTGCCGCAGTCGGGGCACTTGTAGGGCTTGGCACCGGTGTGGGTCACCTCATGTCGGCGAAGGGTACGCCGAGCGACTGAAGCCGCGGCCGCAGGTGGGGCACTGGAAGGGCTTCTCCCCGGAGTGGGTGCGCTGGTGCTGCGCCAGGTGGGAGGAGCAGCCGAACCTCTTGGAGCAGCTGGTGCACTGGTAGGGCTTCTCGCCGCTGTGGCAGCGCTGGTGGGTCAGGCAGGGTGGAGGCCAGGCCGAATTCCTTGCCGCAGGTGGCGCAGGCGGTGGGGCAGCTCGTTGCTGTGGCAGCGCCGGTGCCGCGCCAGCTGCGAGGGGCAGCCGAAACGCCGGCCGCACACAGGGCACGGGAAGCGGGGGCTCAACGCCGTGGGACGCCAGGTGCAGTTTCAGCTGGCAGTACTGGTCGAAGCTCATGCCGCATTCGGAGCATATGAAGCAGTCGTCCTCCGCTTCGGCCCCGCGCCTGGCGATCGGTGTCGGACTCATCTCCCACAATGTCTCCGCGGGTCGGAAGGCACTGCCCGCTCCCTGCACCAGCTCCATTGTGGAGCTCCGTATACCCTGCAACACAGATGACAGTCACTGCTTGTTACAGATTACAGTGGGAATCACACTGCCTGTGACACGTGAGGATTGGGTCACTCACTCTCATTGCATATTGTCAGGTCACACTGGGATGCTCACTGCATTTAACACATTAGGTGGGACCCTCGCTGCCTGTCACAGGTCACACTAGAACCCTCAGTGCCTGTCATGGGTCACGTTGGGACCCTCGTTCCCTGTCACGGGTCAATCTGGGACCATTGTTGCCTGTTTGGGGTCACACTGGACCCCTTACTCCCTGTCACTGGACACACTGGGGACCCTCGCTGCCTGTCACCGGACACGCTGGGACCCTCGCACCCAGGCACAGGTCACGCTGGGGTCACACTGGGACCCTTGCTCCCTGTCATGGGTCACACTGGGACCCTCGCTCCCAGTCACGGGTCATGCTGGGGTCACACTGGGACCCTCGCACCCTGGCACAGGTCACGCTGGGGGTCACACTGGGACCCTCGCTCCCTGTCACGGGTTACACTGGGGACCCTCGCTCCCTGTCACGGGTCATGCTGGGGTCACACTGGGACCCTCGCTCCCTGTCACAGGTCATGCTGGGGTCACACTGGGACCCTCGCTCCCTGTCACAGGTCACACTGGGACCCTTGCTCCCTGTCACCGGTCGCACTGGGACCCTCGCTCCCTGTCACAGGTCACACTGGGACCCTCGCTCCCTGTCACGGGTCACACTGGGACCCTCGCTCCCTGGCACAGGTCGCACTGGGACCCTCGCTCCCTGTCACAGGTCGCACTGGACCCTCGCTCCCTGTCACAGGTCACACTGGGACCCTCGCTCCCTGTCACAGGTCACACTGGGACCCTCGCTCCCTGTCACGGGTCACACTGGGACCCTCGCTCCCTGGCACAGGTCGCACTGGGACCCTCGCTCCCTGTCACAGGTCGCACTGGGACCCTCGCTCCCTGTCACAGGTCACACTGGGGACCCTCGCTCCCTGTCACAGGTCGCACTGGGGTCACACTGGGACCCCTCGCTCCCTGTCACAGGTCACACTGGGACCCTCGCTCCCTGTCACAGGTCGCACTGGGGTCACACTGGGACCCTCGCTCCCTGTCACAGGTCACACTCGGGACCCTCGCTCCCTGTCACAGGTCGCACTGGGACCCTCGCTCCTGTCACAGGTCGCACTGGGACCCTCGCTCCCTGTCACAGGTCGCACTGGGGTCACACTGGGACCCTCGCTCCCTGTCACAGGTCGCACTGGGGTCACACTGGGACCCTCGCTCCCTGTCACAGGTCGCACTGGGGTCACACTGGGACCCTCGCTCCCTGTCACGTGTTGAAGACTGAAGGAAGGGGGAGGTGTGGGTTTGAGGCCTAGGATGGGGACTGAAGCCTGGGGCTAGATTTTCCCCTCCCCGGCCGGCGTGCAGCCTCCCCCCGGGGGCAGGGTTTACTGAGCCCGGGGATTTGGAGGCCCTCTCGGTCCGCCCCAAGCCCCGGGAATTTTCTGGAATCCCCCCCAGCCCCCTCTCCCCCACCCATTTCTGGAACATTCTCTCCCCCACCCCGGGTTGATTTTAGTCCCTGTTTGTGGAACCTACCC
The DNA here is from genome assembly GCA_026770705.1 of Isurus oxyrinchus. NCBI lineage: Eukaryota > Metazoa > Chordata > Chondrichthyes > Lamniformes > Lamnidae > Isurus > Isurus oxyrinchus. The sequence continues at coordinate 120,062 of JANJGN010001601.1, forward strand.
GGCACCGCCGGAAGCCTCTAGGTGACTGACAGCCGGAGGAGCCAATCAGCGCCCGGAGCACGGGCCCGCCTACCCACTTTCTGCCAATCATCCGTCATATCCAGTGGAGGCCGGGACAATCGTCTGGACCAATCAGCGATGGGGCTACCACACAGCCGTCTCGGCCATTCGTCGAGGGACAGCCGCCTGGACCAATCAGCTCTTACCGGGTGCACGCCTGGCCAATCAGCATCCTCCCCAGCCTGGCGACTGGCACCGGGGAAGGGGCGGGGGGTGGAATCGGGGGGACTAGGCGGGGTCTGTGTTTGGGGGGAGGGGGGGAGAGGTGGGAGGGTGAGTGGGGATGTGGATGTGGGTGTGGGGGAGGGGGGCATGTGGGAGGGGGGGATGTGGGTGTGGGGAAGTGGGATGGGTGGTGTGGGAGGCGGGATGTGGGTGTCGGAGGGGGTTGTGGGGGGGGATGTGGGTGTTGGAGGGAGGCATGTGGGTGTGGTGAGGGATGGGAGGTGTCGGGGGGAGATGTGGAGGTGGGGGGAGATGAGGGGTGTGGGGGGGATGTGGGTGTTGGAGGGAAGATGTGGGTGTGGGAGGGGGAGGATGGGGGAGGGGGGGCATATGGGTGTGGGAGGGGAGGATGTGGGTGTGTGGGAGGGGGGGGGATGTGGGTGTGGGAGGGGGGGATGTGGGTGTGGGGGGGGGGATGTGGGGTGTGGTGGGAGAGGATGTGGGTGTGGGAGGGGGGGGATGTGGGTGTGGGAGGGGGGGGATGTGGGTGTGGGAGGGGGGGATGTGGGTGTGGGGGGGGGTGGGATGTGGGGTGTGGGGGGGGGATGTGGGTGTGGGTGGGGAGGATGTGGGTGTGGTAGGGGGGGATGTGGGTGTACGAGGGGGGATGTGGGTGTGGGGAGAGGGGGATGTGGGTGTGGGAGGGGAGGATGTGGGTGTGGGAGGGGGGGATGTGGGTGTGGGAGGGGTGGGATGTGGATGTGGGAGGGGGAGATGTGTGTGTGGGAGGGAGGGGATGTGGGTGTGGGGGGTATGTGGGTGTGGGATGTGGGAGGGGGGAGGAGGGTGGGGGGGTGTGGGAGGGGAGAGTAGGGGAGTGAGGGTGGTTGGAGTGGAGTGCGGGGGGAGCAGGGGAAGGAGAATAGTGGAGGGGTGGGTGGGGGGCTGTGGGGTGAGGGGGAATGTCGGGGAGGGAGCGGTGTGGTGGGGAGTAGGGGGATGGTGGGTGAAGCAGGGGAGGGTAGAGAGTGAGAGTTGGGGGGGAGTAAGGGAGGGTGGTTGGGATGTGGGGCAGGGAGGGTGTTGGGGGGAGTTGGGGAGGGAGGCTAGCGTGTGTTTGGAGGGAGGGGGTTGGGTGGGTGGAGGGAGTGCGGGGTAGCAGGGGAGGGGAGGGAGTGAAAGTTGGGGGGAGTAGGAGAGGGAGGGTGGGGTGAGTAGGGGAGGGGAGTCGGGGAGAGCGGAGGGGAGGGTCGGAGACCGGGTGGGTGTGGGGCAGTGGAGAGGGGTTGGGGTGGGGGGGGGGGGAGCGGGGAGGGAGGTTGGAGGGAATGGGGAGGGGAGGGGGTGAGTGGGAGTGGGGAGGGGAGGGGTGAGTGGGAATGGGTGGGGGGGAAGTGGAAGTGGGAATGAGTGGGGGGGGAGTGGAGAGAGGGTGGGGGAGTGGGGAGGGGAGGGATTGTGGCGTGGGGGCAGCAGGTGAGTGGGGGAGGAGTGGGGGTTCTGGTGAGAGAATGCTGGGGGGTTTGGGTGACAGGGGAGTAGGGGTGAGTTTGGGAGAGTGTGGGGAAAGGGGAGTGTTGGTGGGCGGGAGGAGGGTGGGGGTGTGGAGCAGTGTTGGGGGGAGGGGAGAGTATGGAGGGGGCGGGGAGTGCTTTTTTTTATTCATTCATTCATGGGATGTGGGTGTCACTGGCTGGTCTGGCATTTTGGCAAATTGGATCCAGAATTGTCTGAGTGGCAGGAAGCCAGAGGGTGATGGTCGAGGGGTGTTTTTGTGACTGGATGCCTGGTGTCCAGTGGGGTTCCACAGGGATTGGTGTTGGGTCCCTTGCTGTTTGTGGTATATATAAACGATTTAAACTTGAATGTAGGAGGGTTGATCAGTAAGTTCACTGATGACACGGAAATTGGTGGGGGTGGTATATAGTGAGGAGGATAGCCTTAGATTACAGGAGGATATAGATGGGCTGGTCAGATGGGCTGATCAGTGGCAAATGGAATTTAATCTGGATAAGTGTGAGGTGATGCACTTGGGCAGGACAAACAAGGCACAGGAATACACGATGAATGGTAGGACCCTGGGAAGTACCGAGGATCAGAAGGACCTTGGTGTGCATGTCCACCAGCCCCTTAGGGTAGCGGGACAGGTAGAAAAGGTGGTGAGAAGGCATATGGGATACTTGCCTTTATTAGCCGAGGCATAGAATATAAGAGCAGGGAGGTTATACTGGAACTGTATAAAACGCTGGTTAGGCCACAGCTAGAGTATTGCATGCAGTTCTGGAATCCGCATTATAGGAAGGATGTGTTGGAATAGAGAGAGTGCAGAGGAGATTTACCAGGATGTTGCCTGGGCTGGAGAGTTTTAGTTATGAGGAGAGATTGGATAGACCGGGGTTATTTTCCCTGGAGCAGAGGAGATTGAGGGACATGATTGAGGTGCATAAAATTATGAGGGGCATAGATGGGGTAGACAGAAGGAACTTTTCCCCTTGGTGGAGGGATCAATAACCAGGGGACATAGATTTAAGGTAAGGGGCAGAAGGTTTAGAGGGGATGTGAGGAAGAATTTTTTTCACCCAGAGGTGGTGGGGAATCTGGAACTCACTGCCTGAAAGGGTGGTAGAGGCAGAAACCCTCAACATTTAAGAAGTATTTGGATGTGCACGTGCGATGCCATCGCATACAAGGCTATGGGCCTAGTGCTGGAAAATGGATTAGAATAGTTAGGTACTTGTTTGACCGGCGCAGACTCAATGGGCTGAAGGGTCTTATCCTGTGCTGTAGACCTCCATGACTCTATGATCTATCTGCTGCCCCTTGTCCTTCTAGATGGTAGAGGTCGTGGGTTTGGAAGGTACTGTCTAAGGAGCCTTGGTGAGTTGCTGCAGTGCATCTTGTAGATGGTACACACACTGCTGCTACTGTGCGTCGGTGGTGGAGGGAGTGAATGTTTGTGGATGGGGAGCCAATAAGCGGGGCTGCTTTGTCCTGGATGGTGTCGAGCTTCTTGAGTGTTGTGGGAGCTGCACTCATCCAGGCAAGTGGGGAGTATTCCATCCACTCCGGACTTGTGCCATGTAGATGGTGGACAGGCTTTGGGGAGTCAGGAGGTGAGTTACATGCCACAAGATTCCCAGCCTCTGACCTGCTCTTGTAGCCACAGTATTTATATGGCTGGTCCAGTTCAGTTTCTGGTCAATGGTAACCCCCCAAGGTGTTGATAGTGGGGATTCAGTGATGGTAATGCCATTAAACATCAAGGGGCGATGGTTGGATTCTCTCTGGTTGGAGATGGTCATTGCCTGGCACTTGTGTGGTGTGAATGTTACTCACCACTTGTCATCCCCAAGCCTGGATATTGTCCAGGTCTTGCTGCATTTGGACAGGGACTGCTTCAGTATCTGAGGAGTCGCGAATGGTGCTGAACATTGTGCAATCATCAGTGAACATCCCCACTTCTGACCTTATGATGGAAGGAAGGTCATTGATGAAGCAGCTGAAGATGGTTGGGCCGAGGACACTACCCTGAGGAACTCCTGCAGTGATGTCCTGGAGCTCGAGATGACTGACCTCCAACAACCACAACCATCTTCCATGGTGGGGCAGCAGGGAAGTGAGGGGGTGGGGAGAGTGGACTGGGGGAAGCAGGTGAGTGTGAGGTTGAGTGTGGGACACGTGTTGGGGGTAGTGATTGTGAAGTGGGGGAGGGGAGAGTGTGGAAGGGGGTGGGGAGACCATGGGGGGAGGTGAGATCGAGGTGGGGGAAGTAGGGGTTGTAGGCGGAGTGTGGGGGGACAGGTGGGTGTGGAGGAGGGGGAGGGGAGAGCGTGGGGGAGGGGAGAGCATGCGAGTGGGGAGTGGGGAGTGCCTGGGGGGACAGGGGAGATTGTTCTTTATTTTCTGCTTTATTGGGTATATAAGATTTACGTGGTAAGATTTATTTTCTGTGTGCGAACATTTTAGGTTGTGATGATGTTTTGAAATTTGTTTTTTTTGTGGTAGATTATGGGAGAGTGGGGTGCGAGACGGAGCATGGAG